>CAWUFW010024570.1:0-58248 GCA_963921515.1 Calotriton arnoldi | reverse complement strand
TTGAAGAGGTAAGTTTTTATTTAACAGTTGAATTTTTTTAAACATTTCTTTGAAAAGCATTGTAAATAATACAAATAAATAAGTAATTATAATATTAATTAATATATTTTGTATTCATTATTATTATAATTTTACAATGTAGAAAAATGTTACATTATTTTTAACATATAAGTAAAATATTCTTATATTTTTAGAAAATATATAAGTAATTTATTTATTACTGTATTACATGTTTTCAAATTAATTTCTATCTTTTTATTATTTAAAGCACACAAAAATGACACTGCACCCGAGATAAGTCAGTACTCTCTAGTATTGATGTCCTAATATAACATATTTAGGCAAAACAAAGCAGTCCAGAACAAACGAAGTTGACCCTACACACCAGAACAACATGTATTTTCTAGTATAAATGTCCTAGTACATCATATTTAAGAAAATTAGAACAATATATTAAATAAATAGCTTCCCAGATGAAAATGAGACTGATGGTCGTGTTACTTGATTGAAGTCAGTTTCTTTTATTGAAAAGCAGTTAATTCTTTAAAAAGCACCACACAATTGCTTGCCAACGCGTTTCATCCCTCACGGGACTTCTTCAGGGCTTCATCATAGTCTTTATCTGCTGGTGGTGTGCACAATGATTCACGATGATTTTTATTATTAAAAAACGGCGAAGGCGATACAATGTATTAGTGATACAATTCACGTAGTCAGTATTATTCCAGTATGCGTCACTAGGCATCCGAGACAGTTCATAGGTGTCAATGATTTAGAATACTGCGGTATTTTAAATAGTCGATTTAGTAACAAATTCCACGTTACCGATGTTATGTCTGTCTATGTTACGATCTTGTCCACGGGATAGTTGCACACGGGAAATCTGTAAACCCCTGGCTTTTCAGTGAGTTGTGGGCAAAGTATGCTGCCCTCTGCACAACTACGGCCGTCCGGTTCCCTCCAAGTAGTGACATGTTGTTCTGGTGTGTAGGGTCAACTTTGTTTGTTCTGGACTGCTTCGTTTTGCCTAAATATGTTATATTAGGACATCAATACTAGAGAGTACTGACTTATCTCGGGTGCAGGGTCATTTTTGTTTGCTTTGGATAGTGGTGGTTTGTTACCACTCTTTAGGATGTATGTGGGTCATATCCTAGACCAGATGCACCGAGGCATAGTGTAGTTTTAACAGGCTCCCACAAGTAGTGACGTTTGGTGCTGGACAGTTAAAAGCTCTGACCCGTTTCTTTGTTTTTTATTATTTAACCAGCCATATTTGTTTTACAGGTACTATTTTGTAACCGCTAACTGTTGTTTTGGGTTATTTCTGAGGGGACAAGCTCGCGGTTAGAAGCTGCATCGCGTCGAGGAAGGTAAGTGTAATTTTCTTTAATTAAACTAAGTTTTTACTTGAATTTGAATGTAGTTAGGTGGTAGGTAGTGTGTCTAGTGTTAGGTGGTTGTGTTTTTGGTGTGTTTTAGGTGTTAGTTATATTTTCGCGGGATATCGATAGTTACTGTTTGAGGCCTAGTGTAGAGAGGTTAGAATATGTACAGAAATGTGTGCCTATGGTGTTAAAAGTGTTTGTAAATGTATTTAATTATAGTATATGTGTATGTTTGTGTGGGTGGGTATGTTTTTTTTACTTTTTTACAGGTTTTCCTTTTTCGAAGTCGCGTTTTGGAGAAGATAGCATTTTTTTAATTAAGAAGTGTGGATTAGTATTTTAGTATTAAATCAATTTTTATTGGCAAAGCACAAAGCAAGGTAAACCAGGACACCAGCGCCTACAACCCAGCGGGCCGGCTAAAAGCTGATCAAATCATGGCAACAAGATAATGGATGAGAATACACCGACTGGTAGTTAACACAGCATGTCGCCTACAACCCAAAGAGGGCCGGCCGCGTGGTAAAAAGAGAGAAGAGAGGTAACAACCGCAACCCCAGTATATGGGTATCCATATGTTCAGTGAACTGCCAGGCGTGCGAGCAGTGGTAGCTGGCGGCCTGTGGTAGGTCGTTGCTTCATGGTGGTGCCGCTTTTCACATAAGGCAAGAAAACGAGGAAAAAACCCATCAACACCCTTCCCACCCCCTCCCACCCTCCCCAGTGAGCAGGAACCAAAGGAAAAGGGAAAGGTCCAGCCTATTGGCAGTGTAGGTAGCGTGGCCTCCATTAGTCAGAGGAATCCGTGAGTTCCACGGGGAGTCACCTTGTTATGTGGGGGTATTATCCTCAGGGATCAGCTTCAGAAGCCGGAGATAGCTGGGGCATGTCAGTTCTCGAAATTCAGTGGAAAGGATAGCTATGAATGGGGCCCAGATTTTGGCATAGTCTGCGTAGTTCCCTAGGGTAGCCATCGAGAGTCTCTCCATTCCTAAGAGATACCAGAGTTGATGCAACCATTGCGTATGGTCCGGGATTCTATCTGATTTCCACCCAGCCAGAAGCACCTGGTGTGCGGCGTTCAGCGCAAGCGCCATCTGTCTCCCTCTAAGAGAGCGCAGGGGGAAGGTCAGCGCGTTGGGTAGGCCTAAAAGAGTGTAAGCCGGGAGCCTGGGAATAGTAGTGCAGAAGGCCTTATCAATGTCATCTAGTATCCTTTCCCAATATCGCGTGAGCTTTGGGCAGTGCCATAGCAAGTGGAGGAGGGTGCCGGGACTACCACACCCTCGCCAACAAAGGCCGTCACAGCGCGAGTGCCATTTAGCAAGTCGGGCTGGGGTGTAGTACCAATAGGACGCAATCTTAAAAGCGGTCTCCGCATGACCCATGGAGTGTGCTGTGTGGTGCGATCTGTAGAAAATATCGTCCCATTCCTTGTCCGTCACTGAGCGCCCAAGTTCCGCCTCCCAGCGTCTCTGTCCTGCTGAGCGAGTTTTGGGGATGCTTAACGTGAGAAAGGAGTATATTTCAGATATAAGCCCCTGATCGTCCGTTTTACGAGTGAGCCATTTCTCAAACGGTCGCATCGGTCGGTGCGCCAGAGGGCGTGTCGTGGCTCCCGAAATCCAGTGCATCATCTGGGAGTGGAGGAAGAGATCAGAGCTATGCAAGCCATAACTCTCCCGCAGATCCTTAAAGGGGATGAGACCCTGAATGTCGAACAGATGCCCCAGGCGCTTGCAACCCCCATCTAGCCAGTGTGCGGCCACCTTTTTGTCCATGCCAGGTGGGAAGGCAGGATTGGAGAAAATCGGGGTCATTGGCGAGGGGAACGTAGTGAGATTGACCCGCCGAGAAACCCTATCCCAGACCAGCATTGTAGGTTGGGTGACTGGTGAGGAATAAAGCCCCCAGGCGCGAGCGGGTCGCGGCAGCCAGGCCTCACGCCAGATGTGGTGGCCTGCCACCGTCTGATCCATGAAGACCCAGTATTTCTCAGTCATAGGGCGGTTCTACTCCACTAGGTACCGTAACAGAGAAGCTTGGTAGTAGCGGGTGATATTAGGGAAGGCGAGACCACCCTCTTTCTTAGGGAGTTGTAGCAAGGTCCTCTGTAAGCAAGTGGAGAACGGACCCCATACAAAATGCTCGATCGCGGTCTGGATATGGCGAAGAGTCTGCGGTGGGGGCTCCAAAGGGAGCGACTGAAAAAAATACAAGGCCCGCGGCAGTACGTTCATTTTAACAGCGGACAGCCTACCGAACCATGACAAAGGCAGGCGCCGCCAGCGAGTCAGGTCTGCTCGGATGCGAGCGAGAAGGGCTGCATAGTTCACCTCCGCCGTCTTCGCGAGACTCTTGTGGAGGACCAGTCCAAGATATGTGATACCGTCCGACACCCAGTCAAAGGCGAAGTTGGCCCGTAGCGCATCAACCGTCGGCTGGGCAGCGGTGAGATTGAGTACCTGGGATTTCTGCATATTAATTTTGAAGCCAGAAACCCGGCTGAAGGTCTGTAGGTCCTCCACAATAGCCGGCAATGAGATCATGGGATGAGCCACAGAGAAGATGGCATCATCAGCATAGAGGCTGATAAGATGGTGGTCTAGGCCGAATGGGACACCCTTTGCCATGGGGTTGTCTTGAAGCCGCTGGGCGAAAGGCTCCATGTAGAGAGCGAAGAGCAGAGGAGAGAGGGGGCAGCCCTGCTGCGTCCCCCTCTCCACCGCAAAGCTATCTGAAAGCAAGCCATTGACCCACACTGCTGCTGTTGGAACACTATAAATGCTCGCAATCCACTGTCGGAATCTGGGCCCCAGTCCAAATCGCTCCAGAGTAGCAAATAGATAAGGCCAGTGCACACGGTCGAAGACCTTTTCCATGTCGACCGCTAGCAGTAAGGCTTCTTCTTTAGACCGTTGCACTTTATCAATGAGGTGACAGAGTCGCTTGGTATTGTCCCCACATTGCCTACCCGGGATAAAACCGGATTGGTCCGGGTCAACCAGACCCGTCATATGGGTGTTCAGCCGGGAGGCCAGGACGCTGGAAAATAGTTTCGCGTCAATATTTAGTAGCGAAATCGGACGGTAGGAACTGCAAAGTTCCGGGTCCTTCCCCGGTTTGGGGATGACCGAGATAGAGGCCTGTAGCATCGAGGCTGAGAGGGACCCAGTGTCAGCGAAGGAGTTAAACAAGCGGGTAAGCAGCGGAGCAAGTTCGGCACAGAAAGTTTTATAAAAGAGAGCGCTAAAGCCATCGGGGCCTGGTGCCTTCAATGTCTTCAGTCGAGCGATAGCAGAGGCCACTTCCTCAATGCATATGGGGGCCTTCAGTGCCTCTGCCTCGCTCGTAGGAAGAGGAGTGATCGCTGCACCCTGCAAATACTCAGTGGGATCAGGCAATAGGGACTGATCAGCAGCATAGAGATTTTTATAAAAGGAGCGGAAGGCCGACAGTATTCCGGTGTCATCCATGAACTCCAAACCGCCCTCTCCTCGTATCACTTTAATAGTTTGTGCCGCTTGCTGACTGCGCAGGCAGTGTGTCAGCATTCGTCCCCCCCTGTTAGAACCCACATAATATTTGTGTTTGAGTCGGACGACCGCATGCTCAGACCGGTCAAGGTCAAGCCGCCGAAGCTGGAGGCGTTCTCTTTCCAACTGACGCCAAATTCTGGGAGCGCCTGTGCGTTTGTGGATAGTTTCCAATTCCCTGACTTTAGCTTCTAGGGCTGCGCGCTTGGACCGCCTACTTTTATTTTCATAAGCTAGTTTGGCAATTACTGCTCCCCTCGCAACCAATTTGAGCGCTTCCAATACCGAAGATAATGGTGAAAGTCCCACGTCATTAGTTGCTAAATAGTCGGTCAGGCAACGCTTGACGTTGTCCACTACTGCCGGATGTCGGAGCAGCGAGTCTCGCAAGTGCCAGCGGGAGGAGGGTGGAGACCCTACAGAGGAAAGACACATGCTTAAGGTGATGTGGGCATGATCAGACAGGGAGCGGGCCTCGATGGTGGAATCTGTAAGGCAGGCCCAGGCGGCTGGGGTAACAAGGAAATGATCTAAGCGGGCATAGGTCTTGTGTGCCGCCGAGTAGTATGAAAAGTCCCGCTCGTCTGGGTGGAGGCTGCGCCAGGCGTCACGAATCCCTGCGTCGCGCAACCAGTCACCACTTCCCGCCGTCAGAGCCCCAGCCCCGCCAGTTCGCGAGCCTGAACGGTCCATCCCAGCGTCCATTACTAGATTAAGGTCGCCCCCTACAACAACTACCGGGTCTGGCGAATGCAGGACGTCCGCATATGCATTGAGTAGGAATTTCTCCGGTCTCTCGTTTGGGGAGTAAATAGAAGCTACAGTGAAGTGAGAATGCCCTATACTAAGGCGCAGCGCAAGGAGTCGTCCCTTGATCTCTGCGATGGGACCCCCCACTGAGCCCCTAAAGTGTCTGGAGAGTAGGATAGCCACCCCGCCCCGCTTACTATTCCCAGAGGACCAGAATTGTGAGGGGAAATGGCTGTGGCGCATGCGATGTGTGTCACCATGAAGCAGGTGGGTTTCTTGAAGGAGACAGATATCGCCACCAGAGTGTTCGAGCAGGGAGAGAACCGCTTTCCGTTTGACAGGGTTATTAAGTCCCTGGGCGTTGAAGCTAACTATCTTAAGTTCCATGTAAAAAGGGGCAGACCCACTAGTGCAAGTATTGAGTCCTCAAGTGATATACAGAAGGACCGGATTATTGGAGAAGCCCCAGAGGGGAAGGAGACAGGCCTCACTGGACAAAAGGAGGTATGGGGGAAAATGAGCTCACTGGGGAGCGAACCCTCCCTAACCCAAAAGAAAAGAAACAATCCCAACATCAGAACCTGCAAAAAAAACGGATTATGACCAAAGTTCGTCAGGGAGTGGAGGACCCAGAGGGTCATGACTCGAGCAACAATCCAGTCTTCAGAGAGCCGAGACCACCCCCACCTGTCAGGGGAGAAGTTGTCAACGGGCATCAGGAAAATCCACCCGTGTCCCCCTGGCAGCCCATCATACTACCCACCTCGGTGCAGTCCAAGTGCGCCACTCAAGGGGAAGCTGGAGGGTCCGACGATTGGGTCAGGGAGGAGAGGACCGCCTCCCTCTCTTTGGTCATTGTAGCCTGATCCGGTTTCAAGGCTACAGCCGACTTGCCCACTCTCTGCCATCTTGGCGCTCTGCGAGGGCCCCGCTCTTTAGGCTTCTCCGCCTTCTCCGATGCCAGTGTGCTGTCGAGGCCGAGGACCTCAAGGGCTGCTGTAAGTGAGCGGATCTGGCGCAGCTTCCCTTGAAATTTAAAGACGATGCGGAAGGGGTGGCCCCAGGAGTAGGGGATACCCTTCTCGCGCAGGTGTGAGGTGACCACCCTGAAGTCACGTCGCTTAATCAGAGTGGAAGCTGCCAAGTCCTGGAAAATGGATAGCGCCTGGCCCCGGAACTGGACTGGCTGGGCCTCTCGCGCCCTGCGAATTATTTGTTCTTTCAACTGAAAATTATGGACGCACACCAGAATGTCCGACGGTGGGGCCCCTTTTCCCCGTGGGAGTCCCACTCTGTGTGCTCGATCCATCTGAATATCGTTCAGACCTTCATCTCCCAGTATCTGCTGAAACAGAGCCCCAACGTAGGCCCGGAGATCGTCCCCTTCCTCTCGCCACGGCACTCCTCTAATCCGAACGTTATTCCGCCCGAGAGCAGTTCTCCAGATCTTCAGCATGTGCCTGGAGATCGAGGTGCTGTTCCTGGAGGCGCAGCATGTCCTGCTGCAGTTGATGGAGTTCCTCTTCCCGACTGAGCTCACGCTCTTTCAGCGTGGCCACACGCTCTCCCACCTCATGCAGGTCTCTCCGCACGTCCCGAAGATAGGCAGACAGCTGGCCCTTAAGCTTAAGCTCCTGAATGTCGTCCTTTATTGCTGCAAATAACTCCAACATAAAAGTCTTAGTGGCCGGGCCATCCTCTGTCTCCGGCGGCCCCTCTCTGTTATCGCTAGTGGAGGCGCTGGCCCTCTGCTGCTTCAGGAGCATGTCCTTCAGAGTCTTATCCCTTTTGTTGCGTGCCACCGCCATGACCCAGGGGGTCAACCACTGGACCCCACTTGCTCCTGGTCTATGAGGAGAGCCTACCTCCTCTTAAGCTGTCCACCGCGGAGCAAGGCCCAGCACGGATCTCTGTTAGCGAGGCAATGCTGCCCTGTCGGCTTGCAGGTATGTATTAGTGGATCCTCCGTCAATGGGCCATGTAAGGCAGACCAGAGCCCAGCAGGCCGACTGTCCGGGTCCCCGCGCCGGGGGCGAGACTCACACGCTGCAGCCTAGACAGGACCCAGAAGCCCCAGGCACCTCACCGCCCCTCCACTAGGGCCTGTTCTGTCGTGAGCAGGGAGCCTTTAAGCAATCCGGCCCGCTACTCTAAGCCTCCGCCAGGGTCCTCCTGCCTCCACACCTGCGCAGCTCCCTGTGGTGGTAATTTGCCCCCACCGGGCTCCGGCTAGGCCCAACCAGTGACCAAGGCCCGCCCGGCTCCGCGTAGCACTCCAGCCCACGCCGATGCAGCCAGCTGCTGTTGCCTTCTTCTGGGGCCCCCAGACTGCCGGGCCGAGGGAGCTCCACACGCCTCCAGCTCCCCAGGCGCAACAGGACCCTCCCCTGCAGCCCAGAATCCGTCGAGTCAGGGCCCCGGCCGTGGAACACCTCTACTGTGGGGGGCCCCCTACCTCCTTGTCTGCGGGGAGAGTACACGCCTTCTTGGGGCGGCAGAGGCACACAGAGATGAAAGTGCGGGCCGCACTCAGGACCGGGTTGCCCGCGGGAGACCTAAGATGGCGGGTCTGAGAAAATGGCGGATCACCAGACGCTCCTCTCCCCAGCCGCAGTGCCGATGCTCGCTCTCACCTCCGATGGGGCTACGGGTGCTGATTTCCGGCACTCCGATATCCGCCGGCTCCCCTGCAAAGTCCGCCAGCCAGCCTCCGCGCGGCAGGGGTCACCCGGCTCACGACAGCCGAGCCACTCCCTCTCGTGCTCACAGCTCGGCTACAGGCCCGCTTGCTTCGCCCGCCAAGTCTCCGCTCCAGTGCCCAGCTCGAGCACCCGCAGAGAGCCGCCGCGGCTCCAATCACACAGCAGACAGGTTCGGCAGCAATTACTGGAGCCACCTGGACCCAATACTGCACTCCAGGGCACCGGGGTGGGGCAGGATATCAAAGTTGAGATTTGGCTGTGCCCGAGAAACACGATCCTGCGTCCTACCGTGCCGCCATCTTGGCCACGCCCCCCTGGATTAGTATTTTAAACTAATATTTATTTAACACTTTCTTAATTTTTCGGGTTTTCCTGGAGCGTATTTTTTAAAAATATATATTTTCTGGTTTTTTATGGTTTAATCGAGTTGGATTTATCGACTCAGGATTATTATTGAAATAGTTGGATTTTTGCATTTTTTGGGGGGTTAATTTTTACAATAATTTGGATTGAGAGATACCTGGATGGATTAACAATATTTGGAATATCTTTTGTTCAGCTAAACAAACCGTAAGTAATTTAATTATTTAATGTGGGAGGGAAATGTTGAGAAACATATTTTTAATATGTGTTATATTTTGTAAAATGTAATTAAGATGTCAATATATATTTATATTATTAAATTAAATATATATGACAAATTATTTATATTTTACAAAATTTTGAAATATTATATGTATATATACAGTTTATGTTTTGCAGAAAACTATTTTTAATTACTGTAGATTAATATTTTCAAGTATGGTTTTAGCTATTAGTGATAGGTATTCTAGGCCTCTTGTGCATGGGTATAGTGTTACCTGACTTTGTAGTAATTCAAACATTTTTTTCGTTTGTTTGGTGAGTTTTTGGCCTATTTGGGTCACAGATTGTTCTATTCTGAGTTGCTGATAGCTTTGTTCTTTTTGGAGAGCTTGGAGTAGTTTGTGTAGGGTAGGTGTCCCTCTGCCTGTTGTTGCTTGGAAGGCATTATGCCATCCTTCAATAGCATTGTTGGTTTTGGCTTGTTTGTTTAGTGTGCTGAGGTACACATTCCACCATGGAATGTGGAATTTAGGGGGTCATTATGATGTCGGGCGGATCGCCACCGCCCGACCTGGCGGTGGCGATCCGCCCGACATCTTTCCCCGCCCGCCCTCCATTTACCCCCCGCCATATTACAATGGCGGGGGGATAGCGGCGGACGGAAAGACCGTCCGCCGCATTTCCGCAGGCAGGCAATTGTTCCGATTGCCTGCCAGGCGGAACTCGGGCCTAATATGGTGGTGGTGTCTGGAAGACACCGCCATCCATATTAGGATGCCTGGCGGTGAAGGCCTTTCCATAACGGCATCGCCGCCATGGAAAGGCATGTGGGAATTGCTTTGGGGGCCCGTTGTGGGCCCCCGGGGGGTGTGGGGGGTGGGTGGCTGCACTTGGGGGGTACCTATGGTACCCCTCTACATTGGCATGCACAAGGTGGCAGGCACCGCGCGGTGCCTGTCACGTTGTGCATGCCAATGCACTGCATGCATTTTTTACATTGCAGCGGGTGCTGCTGACAGCACCGCCCGCCGCAATGTAAACAATGCTGGATGCGACCGCCACGGTGGCGGTCGCATCCTAATGGGCACAGCGGGACCGCCGCACCTCTGGCGGTCGGTCCCGTTTACCGTTACGGTGGCGGGCGGACTTTGTCCGCCCACCATCGTAATGGGCCCCTTAGATAGTCTTCTGTGCCCTGATCTATGGAGTCTTCCCACCCAGGTATCTTCGAAGTAATCTAAAAGTGGGCTTAGTTTTTCTTCATTTCTTTTGTAGTAGGGGCTTTTTATTAGGAGGTTATAGTGTTCTGCTACCTCAGTTACTGGTACATAGGCCAGTGCTATAAGTGTTTTTACTTGGTATGCAAAAGTACTGTCAGTTGCATATTCAATACTTAGGGGCCCATTACGATGAAGGGCGGATCGCCCCCGCCGGGCCGGCGGTAGCCATCGCTGGCCCGGCGGGTGGGATCCGCCCGCCATCCATGCCAGATTGACCACCCGCCTTATTAGTATGGCTGGGGGATCCGCGGCGGACGGAAAGACCGTCCGCCGCTTTTCCACCTGTCGACTCGTCGACCGGGTGGAAAAGGGGCATAATATGGTGGCGGTGTCTGCAAGACACCGCCATCCATATTATGATGCTGGCGGTGATCAGCCTGTCCATGGCGGCGTTGCCGCCATGGAAAGGCATGCAGTTTTTGCTGTTGGGGGCCTGTTGCGGGCCCCCAGAGTGTTGGGGGGGTGCGGGGTGCACATGGGGGGTACCTATTGAACCCCCCCTCATTGCAATGCACTACATGGCAGGCACCATGTGGTGCCTGCCTCGTAGTGCATTGCAATGCTGTGCACGGTCCTTTCACATTGCGTGCGGGTCTGCAGCCAGCAGATCCACCCGCAATGTGAAAGGCACAGCATGCGCCCGCCAGTGTGGCGGGCACATCATAATGTGCATTGCGGGACCGCCGCAGCATCGGCGGTCGGTCCCGCGCTCTGTTACGGTGGCGGGCGGACATACATCGTAATGATGCCCATAGGGTTGACTTTTGCAGGTGTCTCCATAGACATTGGTTAAAATGGTAATAGCAACCCTGTATTGCTGTATGTGGGTAGCATTTAAGTATAGAATTAATCATGGCTTGTTCAAAATCAATAATTGTTTTCTGAGGAAAATAATTATTTGTTTCTTGTTTTATTTTGTTTTAAATTTCAAGGTAGGTAGAATGTTGTTTATTGGGGAGTAGGTTATAGATAAAGGGAATATTAGTATTTTGATACAGACCATGGACTGTGTACAACTGATAAAATGGTTTGGGACAAATTTTGAAAGTCCCATCCATCATCCATGTGTCGCATTGCTGTAATTTGAATAAATTGTTTGCAGTAGCAAACATAATGATTCTTTTCTCTTTGCATTTATTATCAAATAGTACAAATGGTTCATTATTGTGGGTTATACTTAGTTCAGGGGGAACCTCTACCTCTTGAAAGGTTTTAGGGGCACGTGTGGTAGTTGTAGTGGCTTTCTTTTGTCTAGCTATTGTTCTTTTTAATGAATCAATAGAGGGTAATTAGCTAGATGCATGTTGTGGTACTGTTAGTAACTGTTGTTTTAGTATTTCTGTGGTAGGTCTATCTGTACTAGTGCTAGCTTCTTTTATTGATTCAAGAGCATCTCTTACTTCAATCTCAGTTACATTCGGGAGGTGGTTATGCTCTTTTACAGATACAACAGTTGTTTCTTGTGTTATAGCTCTTCCATGACATTTGTTCGAATAATATTTGCTACATTTCCAAAACACTTTTAACCCAGTTTGTTTTTCTTTTGTATATACATAACCCATGTAACATAATAACATCTTCCCTTTTTGAGACATAATAAATTGTGCGCCTTCAGTCTTGGTGGTGTTTTTAGTGCTAAGGAAAATATATATAACAATTAATAAAAATAATACAGTATAGTTTTTCAATAAATATGTATATATTGCTTTGGATATACTTACAATGTTGATGTTGATGCAAATAAAAATGCTGTTGCAATTTTTTCAAGCTTGTATTTTGGATTTGTTGAAGATGTTTCTGTTGGTAGGAAAAAATATAATTTTAATATTTTTGTTGTATTGTGTTGTAGGTGGTGGGGAAATTGTGAAAAAGTGGGTCTTTGGGTGGGTATTTTAGGGAGTTGTTTAATACAAAAAGATCATATACTTACTTTGGGGCTGATTAGGATGGCGGTCGGAAAACCTCCCCGACCGCCAAGGTAGCGGGAAAAGACCGCCCGCATGGACCGCGACATAACCGCCGGTCGGATTACGATGGCCCGCAGCCGAAATCCGACCGCAGCGGTGCGATCGCGGGCTTTAACATTGCGGCGGTTGCTGCTGCCCGCAGCACCGCCGCGATGTCCAAAGGAGCATTGACTGCATTTCCCTGCACTGCGTGGCAGGCACTGCACAGTGCCTGCCACCTGGTACAGGGAAAAGTAGGGGGGGACCATGGGTACCCCCCCAGTGTACCCACCCCCCCCCAACACATTGGGGGCCCGCAACGGGCCCCCGGAAGACAATCTACGCCTGCCTTTCCATGGCAGTTTGACCGCTGCGGAAAGGCTGGCTACTGCCAGCATCATAATCGTGCCGGCGGAGCCTGCTCAGCACCGCCACCATTATCCCGGTCCTTCTCCGTCCGCCAGGCAGGAGTGCGGATGGCAACCGGCGGAAAAGCGGCGGTTGGAATTCCCCACCGCCGCGGTCACCACCGCCATCCTAATCTGACCGGCGGTTTTCTGGCTTGTGATCGCGGGCGGATGTCCACCGCCGGCCCGGCGGTCGCCACCGCCGGACCGGCGGTGGACATCCGCCCGCCATCCTAATCAGCCCATTTGTTTGTAACTTTATTGTTGATGCTGCTGTAGTATTTTTCGGCTGCTTTAAAAGATATCTGTAGAGGAGATATAAATTTAAGAGAGAGATATTAGTGAATTATGTTTTATATATATTTTTGGGTGAAGACTAGAAGTAGTGTTATATTTTAAATGCAGTTTTACTTAGTGCAGTTCTAAAGCTTTTTCTGTTATGAAAATCTGCGTTCTGGAAGCAATCCGGCAGAGTTTCCCCTTCTTTTTCTTGCAGGTTTGAAGTGTAAATTAAATATAAATTTTTTGTTGTTTATATAGTGTTGATTTTATTGATAGCTTTAGATTATTGGTGTATTTTATTAGTGTGAGGTTTTCATTCATTTTTTGGTTTTGGCAGTTGGTTTCCCTATATGGCAAACGCTAATTAAGAAGTTGTTAGTGCTAACTTTTGTTTTTAACTGATTTCGTTAGTTAAGTGTGTTTTACATTGCTTTTAATGTTAAATGCTGTATGCATTATATTTAATAATATTTTACTTATTATTTATTAGTGTGTTTTGCTAATATTTTATGCTTTTATATGTTTATATATTATAAATAGATCGTATTATATTTATAATGTGTGTAGTGAATGTTTATATTGTAAAAATACATTTTGGGGTAAAGATATGTTTATTTTAGTAATTTTTAAATAGTCGATATTTGTATAAAACCGATAATTTTGCTGTCTATATTTTTTATTTCGATATTTAGGACATTTTGTATATTTTTAAACAAATTTCGATATTTTATGTTACGATATTTGTGTGTTCGATAATGTTTAAAACAATATTTTTGTTTGACGATAATATGGTGTCGATATTGGTGTATTTTTTTAAATAAGTATTGCTCGTCGATAATAGTGTTATCGATATTTTAGTGCCGATATTTTGGTATGTCGATATTCGGTCTGTCGATATTTTGTCAGTGATCCCACCAAGTGCACACATCAAACTAGCCCAGCCCCCCAAAACACATAACACACCCCAATGACAAACCCCCATGGAAAATAAAAAAAATACAAATCCCAGGACAACCCACACAACCCACCTGACAGCAATACTCCATTTTGACACACCCACATAGCTGAGTATAAAACCAGCCCCTTCCCTGACCAGAATCCTTTGCAATACTCCACCCCTGAAGGAACTAAACCCTACAGCACAAAGGAGAGGCAAATCACCACACATCTCACCAGCACAACAACACACACACACACACCACTTACATCACCCCCACCACCCTCCCACCTGCACCACAAACCATTTGCACATCACACACCATGGCACAAAAGAAAATGCCCAAATTCACTGACAGTGATTTGTCAGTCATGGCAGATGAGATAATCAGAGTAGAACCACAATTGTTTGGTAACCTGGTCCAACAGACACCATTAGCCACCAGAGCACAAATGTGGAGAAGGATAGTCAACAAGGTCAATGCAGTAGGGACCACCCCGTGCACCAAAAAGGAGATCATGAAGCGGTGGCATGACCTCAAGAGGCTGGTGAAACAGAAGAACTACAAGAACCGTCATCTGGCTCAGATGACTGGCGGTGGCCCTCCCATTCCACCCAGAATGTTCACTGCATGGGAGGAGAAGGTGCTTGCCATACTGCATCCAGAGAGTCTCACAGTAAAACCTGGGGGAGTGGAGGCTGGTAAGTACAAACAAATGTCTACCATCACAGTGCCATGTACTGCCTTGCACAACTACAAAGCTACACCTCCTAGGCTCAAATCCATTTATGTGCACCACACACTACCCAACACATGTCACACAGATGTAACATTCACTCCCTCTGAATCACCCCAAAGGTAGCCAGCAACATTCCCAGGGTTGCATGTGTACAGGCAGCCAGCACCACAACTCCCACCAGGCCCCCTTGTCCCACCCCTGAGCAGGATGTAGCACTCCACCACACCCAGAAGCATGTGGCAGCCATTGTATAACAACAAACAAACTCACAGGTAGGTAGCCATCTTCACACGGATGGGGGTTTGGGGTTGGGAGGCCTGCATTACAACTCCCACCAGGCACCCTTGTCCCACCCCTGAGCAGGATGTAGCACTCCACCACACCCAGAAACATGTGGCAGCCATTGCAGTGTTCACCTTCACCTAACAGGTAGGTAGCCATCTTCACAGGGAGGGGGATTTGGGGGTGGGAGGCCTGCACTACAACTCCCACCAGGCCCCCTTGTCCCACCCCTGAGCAGGATGTAGCACTCCACCACACCCAGAAGCATGTGGCAGCCATTGCAGTGTTCACCTTCACCTAACAGGTAGGTAGCCATCTTCACAGGGAGGGGCTTTGGGGGTGGGAGGCCTGCACTACAACTCCCACCAGGCACCCTTGTCCCACCCCTGAGCAGGATGTAGCACTCCACCACACCCAGAAGCATGTGGCAGCCATTGCTGTGTTCACCTTCACCTAACAGGTAGGTAGCCATCTTCACAGGGAGGGGGATTTGGGGGTAGGAGGCCTGCACTACAACTCCCACCAGGCCCCCTTGTCCCACCCCTGAGCAGGATGTAGCACTCCACCACACCCAGAAGCATGTGGCAGCCATTGCAGTGTTCACCTTCACCTAACAGGTAGGTAGCCATCTTCACAGGGAGAGGGGTCTGGGGGTGGGAGGCCTGCACTACAACTCCCACCAGGCACACTTGTCCCACCCCTGAGCAGGATGTAGCACTCCACCACACCCAGAAGCATGTGGCAGCCATTGCATTGTTCACCTTCACCTAACAGGTAGGTAGCCATCTTCACAGGGAGGAGGGTTTGAGGGTGGGAGGCCTGCACTACAACTCCCACCAGGCACCCTTGTCCCACCCCTGAGCATGATGTAGCACTCCACCACACCCAGAGGCATGTGGCAGCCATTGCAGTGTTCACCTTCACCTAACAGGTAGGTAGCCATCTTCACAGGGAGGGGGGTTTGTGGGTGGGAGGCCTGCACTACAACTCCCACCAGGCCCCCTTGTCCCACCCCTGAGCAGGATGTAGCACTCCACCACACCCAGAAGCATGTGGCAGCCATTGCATTGTTCACCTTCACCTAACAGGTAGGTAGCCATCTTCACAGGGAAGGGGGTCTGGGGGGGGGAGGCCTGCACTACAACTCCCACCAGGCCCCCTTGTCCCACCCCTGAGCAGGATGTAGCACTCCACTACACCCAGAAGCATTTGGCAGCCATTGTATAACAACAACCAAACTTACAGGTAGGTAGCCATCTTCACAGGGAGGGGAGTTTGGGGGTGGGAGGCCTGCACTACAACTCCCACCAGGCCCCCTTGTCCCACCCCTGAGCAAGATGTAGCACTCCACCACACCCAGAAGCATGTGGCAGCCATTGTATAACATCAACCAAACTTACAGGTAGGTAGCCATCTTCACAGGGAGGGAGGTTTAGGGGTGGGAGGCCTGCACTACAACTCCCACCAGGCACCCTTGTCCCACCCCTGAGCAGGATGTAGCACTCCACCACACCCAGAAGCATGTGGCCGCCATTGCAGTGTTCACCTTCACCTAACAGGTAGGTAGCCATCTTCACAGGGAGGGGGGTTTGGGGTGGGAGGCCTGCACTACAACTCCCACCAGGCACCCTTGTTCCAAAGCTCAGCAGGATGGTACACCCCCCACACCCAGAACCATGTGTCAACAATTCCCCTCAACTGTGCCACATAACAGGTAGGTAGACAGTGCATGCACCCTGCCATTCCTCTCAAAAAGCGTGGAGCCAGATGACCACACCAGCCCTCACATGTCATCCTACTTGGCATAGATCCAATAGCCACTTCCAGTGTGCAGACCGAAAAGCGTATGTAACTGTCACAGAAACCAAAGTGTGACTCACCAAATCACATTTTGAAGAAATTCAGGCCACAATCATGCACAGCACTGAATGCTATCTGTAAGTGCCATGGGGGCAGAGCATCAAGGCCCATATGAAAACAAAACAAGCATGGTCAGTAGTAAAAAGAAAGCAAAGCACATGATATGACAAAGGTATGCATGAGACTACAATGGCTAGTTCATGCTCAGATGTAATGTCTTCCATGCAGAGTGAACAACAAAGGTGATTCACATAAAGCTGTTGTGCTGCTAGTCGTTAGATGATGACATGTCCTTGTAATCACACAATCTGCACGTTGCGCATGGTACCTATTGACATGTCACACCATGGACAAGTAATGTATGTACCTCCACATCATGACATGATGCTCAATACTGTGCAGACATACAATGTAATATCAATGTAAACTGTGTGGTGTATAACATGTAACAAAACATCTAACACCAAGCTTGAGGGGTGCACTCCGATCACCATTTCCACTCTGTTCCACAGGTGACCAAGAACTGACAGCTGCAGATGTCCACACCAACCTGCAGAGCCAGTCTCCCCCCCCCCCCGGAACATGGACTCTCTGATGCAGACTCCCTAGATTTCACGGATGCGGAGCCCGAAGCCGGCCCATCAGGCATGCCAGGGTGCAACAGGTCCCAGGACCCCACTGTCCCCACCGCCACAACCTCAGCAACAACAACTACGCTGACCCCTGCTGTAACGACCTGTGCGGCCTCCACCACCATCACCACCACCACCACCACCAGTGCTGCCTACAACACTGTCCCTGCCTCAGAGGATGACCACCCAACCCCATAATCTGAGGAGGGCAGGGAGAGTATGCGGGTGTGTAGAGTGGTGACGCCACAGGTCCGGGACAGCAGGGCAGGTGGGAGGCCAACTAGGCGACAAGACCAACCGGACACTGGGACCGAAGCCCTGGCCAACATCGCCAGAGTCCTTGGGGCCTATAAACAAGCCCAGGGACACACGGGCCAGGCTCTGGAGGAATCCCGTGAGCTCCGCCTGCTGCTGAGGTCCATAGACACATGATTGGGCCAAATCGTGGACCTCTTGGGCCAGCTAGTGGGTGTCCTGAGAGACAGGCCTGCGGCCCAAACAACAGCTCAACCTACCTCCAGTGGCCCGCAGGATGACAGTTCCCCCACCTCCCCTGCTGCCACAGAGAGGGGCGAGTCCTCAGACACCGCTGAGCCCGCAGCAGACGCCCCCCCTGCCAAACGCTCAAGGGGCCGTCCAAAGAAATCTCAGGGAGGATCACGTGGCAAAGCACCAGCCAAACGCCAGTCAAGGAGCCAGCCATGATGGCACCCCTCCTCACCTTGCCATTGACTTTGTTGACTGTCCTTATCCACACTGCCAGGTTAATGGCATGCGTCTGTTGGACTGTGTCACCACATCAATGTGGTGACTACCCTATTGACTCATCTACCATCACTGACAACTCATTGATTCACTTTTCACCTGTTTGTAAATATTCACTTCGCTGTCACATATACCCATTGTAAATAAACAATCCTTACACACCTATGTCTTTGTGTCAGCTCCATGTTTATTACAGGATGTACAATGTTGACTGGGATTACAATGTACCAGGAGCACGGATTGTTTGGAGGCATTGAGCGGCAGAAGGGACCTAGGAAAACACAAAAGAACAATATTCACTATTCAGGTGATGGCATCACAGCCATTACACAACACTTGTCATCAAGGTACTCTAATCTGCACAGATTACAATGAGCAACAGTACCGACATAGACATCCTGCAGCTGTGCACAACTACCCTGTCCCCGAAACATCAGCACCCAGCACAGAGTCAACAACAGGCAGCAGTCACAAATCTCCCCTAGGCCTTTTCACCAACAACACAATCAGCAGACAATGGCACCGTTGTATGTTTTCACTCACCTTCGAAGGAAGTAGCGGTTGATGAGCTGTTGACGCAGGTCAACACCTTCCTCCTCTCCACTATCCTCGTCACTGGACATGGGTGGGTTTGCAGGTGGTGGCCTTGGCTGCTCATCAGCGTACAGGAGCAGAGGGATCTCCTTGCGCAAGGCCAGGTTGTGGAGCATGCAGCATGCAACTACGATCTGGCACACCTTCTGGGGAGAGTACATCAGTGCACCTCCGGTCTTCTCCAGGCAGCGAAATCGTGACTTCAGGAGACCAAAAGTATGCTCCACCAAACGACGTGTCCTCCCATGGGCATCATTGTAGTGGACTTCACCTGGGGTCCTGGGATTCCGCAGTGGGCTCAGTAACCAAGGCCGGTTGGGATATGCAGAGTCACCTAGGTGTGAGACACACAGAACTAACTTGTAACATTACTGTGGCAGAGGGCAGCATTTCACACATACAGCACGCCACTTGACTCTGCGTACTCACCCACAATCCATGCACGCTCCGGAAGCAGATTTGCCATCAGCTGTGGCACAATGCTGTTACGCAGGATGTACGAGTCTTGGGCAGAGCCGGGAAAATTGGCACAGACATGTGAGATTATCATATCCGCCTGGCACACCACTTGCACATTGACGGAATGGAAATGTTTCCTATTCCTGTAGATGTGCTCACATGCCTGTGGTGGAACCAGGCCAACATGTGTGCAGTCAATGGCACCAACAACATTAGGGATGTGGCCAAGGGCATAAAAATCAGCCTTCACATCCGCCAATTCATGCCTCCTGGGGAAATGGATGTATCTGTCCTTGTAGGTCATCATAGCGGACAGGACATCACGTAGCACCATGCTGAACATAGGTTGCGACATCCCCCCTGCGCTGGACACTGTGTACTGGAATGAGCCAGTTGCCAAAAAATGCAGTGCCGCCTTCACCTTAGACGTTGGTGTGAAAGCAGTCGGATATGTCCTGCGAGGCCGCAGGTGGGGCTTCAACAGAGCACATAGGTCTTGTAGGGTGGGTCGATCCAGACAGAATTTCCGTATGATGTCCTCATCCTCCATGTCCACCAGCACTGTGAAGGGACGATCCACATTTGGTCGCCTCTTAGGTGAGATGAAAGGGGACACATGTCAATGCAATCCACCATGAGATGTGTCCAACATCTTACGTCTTGACTGACACAGCGCCAACAATGACTGGCATCACACTTCAGCTTACAGCACAACTTACATATAGGGACACCTTCAGCTACACTAGTCGTACACTTGTCCAGTTTCCACACAGTGAGTACCTCCCAAACAGATTCTGACTATGTGAATGCCCAAAGGTACATGTCCACATCTTGCGTAACCAGCCCTGAGAGTAGTTCATACAGCATATGTGTGAAACAGCAACACTGTTGGCTCCTACCTAGCTGCTGTACCTGCCACACCTTCTTGTGTAAGTCGAACAGGGCACACATCAACAACACAATGAGCACAGTCTGTGCATTAGGATCAAGTATGTACATGAACAAAGCAAACTACACAGTGAAATATGCACATTGTGTAGTCAGACCTTCATCACTGTGTATTGCTTAGCCAGATCACACATTGACATGCGTACACACTGGAGAGTCCATCACACCACTGATCTGTGTACATGCACAACAATATCATAAGCGACATGTGAGGGAGTACATGCCAATGTTTGCAATCATGTGCACTGACATGGCATGTGTAGTCAGCAGTGGGCTAAATGTTACACTGGCATTGTTTGCACTATCTTGTGGCATGAATCAGGTGTCTACTGTACATTGTTGAGAACTGGCCATTGCCATTGACACAGCATGATGTGTCCATAGGTGCTGCTAACGTGCTCCGCCACCCAAAACACGGTCATAGGCACCAATGTATAGCAGCCATATCGCGGTAGCGACCGCCTGGCCCCTGCGGTGTATCACCGCCAATGCCCATGCCCTTACAGCCAATGGGAACCGCAATCGCGGTAGCCAAATGCAATTTTGAAAATCGCGGAAGGCGTGCTCCGCTACCGCGGGGCCAGTCATTGGATGCAATTGAAAGATGCGCGATCGCGGTAGCGACCGCCTGGGCCCTGCGGTGTGTCACCGCCAATGCCCATGCCCTTACAGCCAACGGGAACCGCAATCGCGGTAGTGATATACAGATTGTGAAATGGCGGTTGGCATGCTCTGCCACACAAATCACGGTCATAGGCACCAATGTATAGCAGCCATATCGCGGTAGCAACCGCCTGGCCCCTGCGGTGTGTCACCGCCAATGCCCATGCCCTTACAGCCAATGGGACCCGCAATCGTGGTAGCCAAATGCAATTTTGAAAATCGCGGAAGGCGTGCTCCACTACCGCGGGGCCGGTCAATGGATGCAATTGAAAGATGCACGATCGCGGTAGCGACCGCCTGGCCCCTGCGGTGTGTCACCGCCAATGCCCATGCCCTCACAGCCAATGGGAACCGCAATCCCGGTAGCCAAATGCAATTTTGAAAATGGCGGAAGGCGTGCTCCGCTACCGCGGGGCCGGTCATTGGATGCAATTGAAAGATGCACGAATGCGGTAGCGACCGCCTGGCCCCTGCGGTGTGTCACCGCCAATGCCCATGCCCTCACAGCCAATGGGAACCGCAATCGCGGTAGCCAAATGCAATTTTGAAAATCGCGGAAGGCGTGCTCCGCTACCACGGGGCCGGTCATTGGATGCATTTGAAAAAAGCTGACCTGGAACACCAATTGCATCAGCTTAGAACCACAGAAACTACCCCAGGGGGCTATATATGTGTGGGAGAGAGCCTCACATTTCCACTGCTTCCAGACACTGCTGCCTAACACTCTTCACCGCCTTCTGTTGCTGCTCCTGTCTCCTGGACCCAGACACTGCTGCCTGACACTCTTCAACACCAACTGCTGCTGCTCCTGTCTCCTGGATCCAGACACTGCTGCCTGACACTCTTCAACACCAACTGCTGCTGCTCCTGTCTACTGGACCCAGACACTGCTGGACCCAGACACTGCTGCCTGACACTCTTCAACACCAACTGCTGCTGCTCCTGTCTCCTGGACCCAGACACTGCTGCCTGACACTCTTCAACACCAACTGCTGCTGCTCCTGTCTCCTGGACCCAGTGATGGCGAGGACTGAGAACATCAGGGCCCGTCCCTTCACCACAGAGGAGCAGGAGGTCCTGGTGGACGAGGTGCTCACACAGTATGGGAAGCTATATGGTGCTCCAGATGTCATGGTAAGTGTTTCAGAGTGGGAGTGAGAGTGCAGGAAGTGCACACATGAAGTTGATCTGCTGCAGTATGTGCCTGAGAGTGTGGGTTTGTGTGATACACTGCCTAGCATGCTGACTTCAGGGAAATGGGGTTTGTAGCCTATTTCACTCATTCCCCGGGCTGCATTTCAGGATGGGAGGGACATGCAGTCTTTTTGCAGCCATACATTGACACTGCAAGTATAGAAAGTGGGAGTCAGGACAGACTTTACCTGTGCTAATGGATCTTTGAGTCCATGAGGTTTTTCACAGGCTCATTTGTGAAATGAGACAGACTTTACGTCCAGAGGGTACTGATGGAAGTGAGTTTGACTCTACATTGCCACCATGGATATGTAAGCATTATGCACAAGAGTGAAATGCCTGAGGGTGACACTCTTGCCGAATAATTCACATATGACACATCAGATTGCTGTACATTGGAAATATCATCCTTCCATTGTTTTCATCGTGTGTTCAGACTTGCATGTATAGGCACTGTTTGCCCTCTCATATTGTACCTGCATGTGAAAGTTCTGATGGCCCACGTTAAACCTCAGTGTGAGACCCCCTGGCCTGCACAGTCACTGCCCAATTTGACAAGGACCCATCACTGAATGGACAGAGTGAGACATATGGGTTGTCTGCTACCCTAACCATCAAACAGCTATCTCAGGCCTGTGGATTGCACAAGACAGACCTTGTGAGAAGGGTGTGAGATTGTAAGATCATGTCCCTACATGTGACCTCCATGACACAGTGAGCCATTCATAGGGCAAGGACATTGAGGGGTGTGCAGTGTTGGACACAGTGAGTCTGCCCTGACACATCATTTCAAATGTAATGTATGTCTTGCTCACGGGGGCGTGGCCAACTGCCGGGCATGAAGGACGTGGGCTGAAAGAGCTCCGTCTCCTACCCTGACAAATAGCTGAATATCCTGCTACTTACTGGACCTGCAGAGCTAGGTCGACTACCCTGGCGCTGCTGAACACCTCGGGATCCTGTGGTCGTAATTTCTCTCCTGGGTACTTGCTGGGATCTGCCGGACTCGGTGCTGATTCTAGGCGACCGGCGGCGAGGAAGAACAAGGGGCGGAGTCACGCATGTTCCATGGCTGTCTCGGCGGCTCTAACAGCCTAAATGATGTTTCCGATGCTGCGGAAATAAAGCCGACGAGAGAATAAAGTGGCGACGCCTGTTCGGAGGTGGCGAAAGCGGCGGTGAAGACAGGCGCTGGACTTTCTACTTTGCTGCGCCACAACAATAGACACTACGGGCAAGATGGCGGCGGCGGCCGGCCGGGCCCGGACTAGCCGCGAGGGTGGACGGAGACAGGTGGTGCTCTGGTGAGGAACGAGCGCAGACACAACCCACTAGCGCGGCGGTGTGCGGGGGACTACGGACACATCTCACCCCCCCTCCACCCTTTTGAGAAGTGGCTGCCATGGGGAGTAACTGCGTGCTGTGAGGCGCATTATTGAAGCTGGAGGGGGAATGCTCCTTGCACGATACTACACATCGCTGCTCCCTGCCAAATACGGAAACGGACCCTCTGCAAAGCATTGTGTTGTGGCGACTTCCTTGCGCTGGCTCGCACCGGAGGGACATGCTCCATTGTTGGTGCACTGGAGGTGAAGCTGTTGCCTGGTAGGCCTACGGGCGTCTGCGTCCTTGCCCGCCCTGTTGGGTGACCGCGCGAACTGCGTGCGATGACGCTTTCCGCCTGAAACCGGCTCTGGATGCGGAGTGGGACACACGATTATGTGGTGAGCGCGATATGGCCTTACAGCTGGGGCTGTCCTGATGGTTACTGAGTTGCAGAGTCTGGCGTCCCTGTTGGTGTCCACCGAGAGTGTGCGGCCCAGACCAGGAGAGGCTGAATACTTACTGCCTATGGAACCTGTGACTCTATAAATAATCTGGGCGCGCCAATGATCTGTACTTCCCTGGCTGAGTAAGTGATGTGGGATATTGACCCCGAGACCCCCCAAGAGACCATCCTGGAGCAGAGGCGGACGGGGGGACGCAGAGGCACGATGGGCCGCAGCCAAAACAAGCAGGCGGACGCCACTGCAGATGGCGCAACGCAACATACACCTGGCAGTGATCCCTCTAGTGCTTCAGGCGGTGACGTGATACCTCCTACTGGTACAGACCCCCACGAGACTAAGCTGGACTTAATATTGAAGGAAATTCGAGACTCACGAACGGCGCTGGAATCACGCATGGGCACGATGTCCACTAATCTCAGCTTATTACAAGCGGATCACAAAAAGCTGGCCGACAAGGTCAAATCAAATAAAATGGCGCTAGATGATCTTATACCCCAGCAGTCCATGCACTCCACCCAACTTGAACAATTCCAGAGCCAATTGAAGGGCCTGCAGGACAGGGTGGACGATGCGGAAGGAAGGTCCCGCCGCAATAACGTTCGCATACTTGGCATACCGGAACGCAGCGAGGGATCCAACCCTACACAGTTTGTGGAGGACTGGCTGAGAGGCCATGTAGCAAAGGAGGGCCTAACACCCCTGTACAGTGTGGAAAGGGCGCACCGAGTGCCTTCTAGACCTCCTCAACCGGGCGCGCCGCCTCGCCCGTTGATAGCGTGCATTTTGCACTACAAGGATCGCGACACAATCCTGCGGGCTGCCAGAGAGAACGCTCCTGTGCGTTTTGAGAACCGGACAATTTCGTTTTACCCGGATTTTACGCCAGCAGTCCAGAAAGCCAGAGCAACGTTTTTAGGAGTGAAGAAAAGATTGCGCGACCGCAATTTGAAATACGCACTGCTCTTTCCAGCTCGACTGAAGGTTGTCTCTGGTCAGAAATCGTATTTTTTTGAGAGCCCTGAGGAGGTGGCGGACTGGCTTGAAATTACTTTTACACCAGAAACGTCTCAGACTTTGCTGCCATTGGGACAACTGCGTAGAGCCCCCCCGATACGAACGACTGGACTACCCCGATCGGACCATGGCAATCCCATGGTTACTGTGAACTCTGGCCCAACCTCGGAACAGATTACGACCAGCCAGAAGGATGCACTTCTCACGGCGGCGGCTCTGGCGGCTCATGATGCCCAGGCTGCGGCGCCCTCGGAACACTCATCGGATGCCGACACGGTGCGCTCTGAATCTGACACTAGCATAACACTGTTTCCCTCGATTACGGCCCAGATGGCAAGAGACTTCTGATATTGTGATCCGGAATGCTCGGGAGTGGTAATGTATACAAGAGATCTGCACTGTGTGTATTGCTGCTGATGACTGCTTTGTGGTTCCAGGGTACATATGCTTTATAGGGAAGTGAGTTAATGTAACAAAGACATACTCAAGTGTATATCATGTTGATTTCATGAACTGACGCAGCTCTGGCCTATACCCCCCAAGCGACTGCGTTGACGCATTTTTTATTTGTAGTCCATGTTGGGCTATTGTTCTTTGTTTGGTCCTCTGCTGTTTTCGGGGGGGACCTAGTATTGGGGAGTTATTACGTGACGACATGCTCAGCCTTTTCACAGCTTCTATATACAGAGTTTCGGTCTCCACAGGTCACACTACAACTACGCTTCCTGCTCCGCGATGGCATTACATAATACATACACCTACTGCACATGGAATGTGAGGGGATTAGGCTCAATTCATAAAAGACACCG
This sequence comes from Calotriton arnoldi, assembly GCA_963921515.1. Classification (NCBI taxonomy): domain Eukaryota; kingdom Metazoa; phylum Chordata; class Amphibia; order Caudata; family Salamandridae; genus Calotriton; species Calotriton arnoldi. Next base: position 32,685 of record CAWUFW010024570.1, on the reverse strand, counting down.
GGTTCTGGCACAACTTACTAGAAGGAAGGTTGCTATAGCCTATTTACAAGAAACTCATCTCAATGCTAGTGAGGCAGCTAAATTGCAAAGAAAATGGAGGGGGCAACTATTCGCTACAACTTATTCAGCTTTTTCCAGGGGGCGGCGGTGTGGATGCGGAATACTGTCCCTTTTAAGCTCTTAGAGCAGAAGATAGATGTTAACGGTAGATATGTACTGCTTCATGGCTTATTGGATGGGACACATGTGGTTTTGGGCTGCATATATGCACCAAACACTGACCAGGATAAATACCTGTCTACACTGGGTGCAGCTTTGACAGAATGGGATGCATACCCCTGGGTGCTAGGGGGCGACTTCAACGCTGTGCTAGACGTAGACTTAGACAGGTCTCATCCCCCATTACACGCTACTGAAAGCAAAAAACAAGCAGAGGCACTTAGGGGCTGGGCAGAGGGATGGGAACTACAGGACGCGTGGCGGGCGAAACACAATGGGCATAGAGAATATTCCTTTTATTCGCCTCCACACAGATTACACACTCGAATTGATCGGTTCCTGTGTTCCGGCGCCCTGTTAGGGTCCATTACTTCGGTGCTTCATATGGGGAAAACCCTGTCAGATCATAACCTAGTAGAATTGACGGTACAATGGGGCAGGGTTCCAACTCCGATACCGACTTGGAAACTACAACCTGAGATGCTAGAGGATTCAGTCTTCCGCAATGCCCTCTCAGAGACGATCGTCCATTATTTCTCAGAGAATACGGGGTCTGCTAGCTCCCGACAGATAGAATGGGATGCCTTCAAAACGGTCATCAGGGGCGTGGCCATCAGCGCTAAGACAGGAGTGCGACTCGACCTTATTTAGCGACTTACGGAGGTAGAAGGTAGATTAACCGCGCTGGAAGGGGAGGCTGCAGGGACGAATGAACAATTGACACAACTGCGAGAGGCTAACATTCAGTACACGGAGCTCCTTGAAGAGCTACGTGTCGTGGACTACCGGTTATATACGCAAAAGCAACACACACAAGCTGACAGGTCAGGACCACTGCTGGCACGGTTGGTTCGAGACGCGCCCTTACCTACACCCATATTAGAAATTCGGAACGATGCAGAAATAGTGGTCAACACGCAATTAGACATTAATACCGCATTCCGGGACTATTATGAACATCTTTACGGTCCACTGCCCGTTCTTATGGACACTGACTTTGAATCATTCTTTGATGGCCTATGCATACCCCGACTTACACAACACCAGCGCAATGATCTAATACGACCAATCACAGGGGCGGAAATACGGCAGGCGATTAAGGCTTTACCACGTAATAAAACACTAGGGAACGATGGCCTACCGGCAGAATTTTATGCAATGTATGCTGACCTGCTAACTCCTCATTTGCAGTGTCTCTATCACGAATCATTGGAGGGAGGCGGGCTCCCCGCTACTACATTGCAAGCGTTGGTGGTTTCACTATTAAAACCCGGGAGGGATGCTTTGCTTATCTCGAGCTATAGACCCTTATCACTCCTTAACACGGATTATAAAATCCTGAGTAAGTTGTTGGCCACTCGCCTTAACCAGTTTATCCCAGCGCTAATACATTCCGATCAGTGTGGATCTGTACCTGGTCGGAGCACAGCACTTAACATCAGGCGGCTACACCAGGTAATGTTAGGCACACACAACATGAGACGTATGGAAGGCTGCATATCCCTTGATCTACGGCAGGCGTTTGACTCCTTACGCTGGGATTATATGTTCTATGCTCTCGCACGCTTTGGCATACCTGAAGAATACATAGCATGGGTGCGCTTATTATACACGAACCCTACGGCGCGGGCACACATGGGTCGGCACATCTCAGGACAATATGCTGTGGCTCGGGGAACAAGACAGGGCTGCCCCTTGTCACCACTGTTGTTCATACTGGCGCTGGAACCACTTCTACACAGACTCCGTGCTTTCGCAGTCTGTCAGGGTATAACACGTGGTCGTACGTCCCACATTGTCTCGGCATATGCGGATGATCTTATATTATACATTAAGGATATGAGCGCTGATCCGCACCCAATGCCCTCCATTTTTGAGTCATTCCAAGGTCTCTCTGGCCTGGCCATCAATGCTGCCAAGTCGTACGCGTATTTCTTTGACAGCGCTGAGAGGAGCGGGCACTTTCGGTTCGGTCCCTGGTCCTTCCAAATAGCGCCTGATACCTTTAAATACCTCGGTATACAAATTTACCGCAATGCCCAGGACCTGCTAGATGGCAACCTGGGGCGTGCGATCGCGGCTCTCATATCCCAAATTCAGTACTGGGTCTCACTGCCCCTATCGGTGGCGGGCAGAGTGGCCATCACGAAAATGGTGCTCTTGCCGCGGCTCCTTTACTTCTTCACCAACCTACCGTTACTTGTCCCCATGAGCACCTTTAAAGTGTTGAACTCTCTAGTGACGGACCTAATATGGGGTGTGGGGCGTAGACGTATTAGCCTGGCAAAATTGCAACTTCCCGCGCAACAAGGAGGGATGGGGGTGCCGGATCTGCGTGCGTATTGCTATGCGGGCCAGTTGCAATGGCTGGCGTACTGGCTTGCAGGACGCAATTTGCATGAGCTCGATATGACATCAAGAGATAGGGACAAAGGGACCATCCACAGACTCTTACTACCACAGGCCCCCCTACTGAGGTCGACACCCCACTTACTGAAATTGGCTATTGCTTACTGGCGGAGTGCGGTGCGGTACACTGGCCAGAGGACACCATATGCTCCTACCATTCCTTTGCTAGGTATCCCCACACGATCGGGACTAACCTCTGGCCATACCCTACAGGCGTGGTCAGAGGCGGGCATTACTACGTTAGGAGACTTTTTTACAGGGGGAGTACTAATGTCACATGGGACGTTTGTACGCGTACACGGTGCCCCCGAGGCGTTATTTCTATTACACGCACATATTTCCAGATATATCCGCACCACATGGTCGCCGGATGATATAGAACCACCCACGAATACACTGCTCACCATGCAATACCTAATGGGGAACGGGGCTCGTCTGACAAAATGGCTCACTACTGGGATCCGAACGGAGAAAGCAATCTCATTACAGCCGTTACGCGACAAATGGGAGGGGGACATGGATCGTACACTTACAGACAAGGAATGGGACACTATATTGGGGTTCCCCAAAAAAGTCTCTCGTAACCCCAAATTTAAATTTATCCAATTGATGTTGCTACACAGAGCGTACTTAACCCCGCACAGGCTCAGCGCTATGTTTCCGGGGGCAACTGATGAATGTCCACGCTGCCACACACCTGACGCGGGGTTGGTACACATGGTATGGGCCTGCCCTAGACTGGGACATTACTGGGCGACGGTATGCAAAATACTGAACGCGGTGGCTCCGATACGCCAGAATGACACGTTGGAATACTGCATACTAGGTCTGGGACCCCGTGAAAAGAAGGGCAGCTCTACCTCCCGATTCGCTAACCTTGCACTCCTTCTAGCCAAAAGAGCCATAACCACACGATGGAAGGCCACTAGAGCCCCGTCCTTACAGGAATGGCACGCAGAAATGTTAAGATGGGGTAAAGCGGAGGGTACGGAACTGCAGAGATAGGAATACAGAGGCCTGCGAAAAACACCGATTTCGTTGAGTTGGCATGCAATGCTAGAAGAATACGCTAAGATAGATATTTTGTCCTACTAGGGTACGCTGGATTTACCATATAAAGATCTGACCTGAGGATACAAGACACTTGATCGCCTCACATTGATTGTGTGCTATGCTGGATACGTTGGCAGTACCGTGTAGTTAACTTATGACAGACTTTGGAACCGAGACACACACACCTATAGATGTGGCTGATACATTCATGCGATTGGTAGATATTAAGGGCTGAGCATGCGGGAAGGGGAGGGGGATTGGGTAACTGTTTAGTTAAATTGTTTTAATTGCATTGAATATTGATAGTTTTAACAAATTATCTATCGTTTTGCTAAAGATATGTGGAGAATAAGAATGCTAAGAACGTGATGTATTGACATACCGCTAGAGACTTTGTTAGGATACTGGTCCATTATGTACTACCAGTTGTAGACACTTAAGGATACTCAACACTATTGATGTATATTGGCCTGCGATGGTTGTAAACATGTAATACTATATTGTGTGATTATATGTTCTCTGATTGTATGAAGATGCTTGGTTCATTGTTCTGTAAAATCAATAAAAACAAATTTAAAAAAAATGTATGTCTTGCTCACTCACAAACTGAATCGCAGATGTGGGCCTCCTTCACATTGCTTTCTGTGCTGCCATTCAGCATGTGTATGAGATGGGCAGGTACTGTGTCCATCCTCATACCTGCATGCCTTTTGGTATGACCATCCCATGCTCATGTACTACGTGTCATGCTGTATTGTTCCTGCTAAACATATTTGTGAAGCTGTGCTGAGTTTGTGCATTCTCCTGTACTGAGAGATGGTACATAACCCAGTGTCACTGAAATTTCCTCCTCTTGTCTCCCATGCCTGCAGCTCAAAGTCCTTTAGCGTAAGGCTGTATGGAGGGCCATTGCACGCAAGGTGCGGGATCTGGGTGTCTACAACAGACGACACACACACTGTCACAAGAGGTGGGATGATATCTGCCGGCTGAGCAAAAACGTGGCAGAGTTGACGCTGGGGCTGCTCCCTCGGACTGGCAGGTTGGCGCGCAGGAGCATGACACCACTAATGACCCGCATCTTGGCAGTGACACAGCCAGAGCTGGATGCACGTTTGAAGGACCATCAGCAGCAAGCTGGGGGTGAGTATTCTGGGAAGGGTGACTTTGGTTGTGAGTGACTGCATGTATTCCAAGCCTGAGCCAGTGCTGAGCACTGCGTTGTTGCTATTGTGATGCAATGGCTTGTAAGTGGTCTCTCTGTTGGGTACAGCTGTCATGCTTTTTCGCTACATGTACTTTCTCATGTCATTGATGTAATGGCCCTTGACCTTGCATTCTGAGTTGTGGCCTTATGGCATTGCCTGCATTGTGGGAGTCAGGGACATCCCATGGCAGTGAACGGCAGTGTGCCTCATCTGAGTGTGCTTTCATCAAAGTGTGCAGTGCCTGACCTCAGAATTGTGAGAACTACACATCTGACACCAATGTGCAATTGTAGTTGTGCCCCAAAGCACGACATGGTGGATGGCATGAGCTCATGGCCATTGCGAAATGATATTTTGGAGTCTGAATCTGTGTTTGTCCCCTTATGGTGACTCCATATGTGACTGTGGCAACATGTTGGGATGTACATCTTTTTCACCCACAGGGACCTAGGTATGCTCAGAGGGATCTGTATGTCTGGTTACATGGAGGCACGGGCAAGCTATTTGGCTGTGTGGACATCACATGGGTCAATTATGCCAGGTTTGCATGTTACCATGCCATGTTTGAGTTTTGAATCCAGGTTGCACAATGTGACTGCACAGGGTGGTGTGCAACATGGGGGTATCACCATCTTGTTTTGTACGTTGATTGCATTTGATGTTTGTGTGTATGGCACTAAACTGAACCTACGTCTCTGTCTCTTGCAGCATCTACCGAGGGCACAGAAGGACAGGGGACGGACACCAGTGGTGAGGCATCAGGCACTACTGCTTCACATGAGCACACTGACACTGATGTGACCAGCGCCTCGGAGGGGGGGCAGGAGTGTGCTTGAGGAATCACAGCCAGAGACACCAACCTCAACGTCATCTGATGCCAGCGGTGACTCCTCGATGTTGGCGGGCACAGGGAGTGGGAAATCTGCCTTCTCTTCCACCACACATCGTCCAGTGCCCACCCTCCCAGCTACTTCCACTAGTGATGCCCGTGTTCGTACCAGTAAGAAGGGAAGAGTGTCCTTCCCCCCAGGCACCGCTGCCCCTGCCCCTGTCTCTCCTGCTGCCCTCAGTGTTGAGGCTGTGACCTTTTGCGCCAGCTGTGTGTGGGTCAGACAACTCTCCTGAATGCCTTCCTAGACCATGACAAAAAGTTGGCACAGGTAGTTGCCTTCATGGAGGGCTTTCATTCAGACGTGGGTGGGCTACACAGGACTGTCCAGTCTTTGTCCTCCACAGTGACGGCAGCCATTCGGCTGTCACAGGCTCAGAGTCCAGCTCCAGTCCCTTCGGCTACCCCCCTGCCAGTGGCTACATCTGACGAGAGTGACCACACACCACAGCCCTCGGGCTCAAGGTACACCACACGCAGCACACAACAGCAGCACCCCAAGCGGGCCAGAGCGCAGACACCATCCCCCAAACAAACCAAAGTCACACCGGAGCGCAAAGGCAGACCAGAGTCCTTCAGGTGACACTCAGGGGCATCAAGCCAAGAAGCAGGCCTCAGGCTCACATGCCTCAAAATCATCCCCATCCAAGGACACTCCCGTCCCAAAAGCGTCTCCCAAAGACAAGCAGACAGTTGCTGTGCCTGCTGTGAAGCTGGTGCCTGCTAAGAGTCTGCAGAAGAAGCCCTCTACGGCAGATTCACCCACAACTTCAACTCCCACCCACACCCCTGTGAAGCTGGGAAAGGAGGGCACTGTAGGGGGTTCAGTTGCTCAACAGGGGATGGAGGGGAAAAGGCAAGGCCAGGCCAAGCGTCCCGCCGGATCCAGCATATCCCCAGAAGGAGGGCCACCGCCTGCACCTGATGCACCTTTGGTGGAGAGTATGCCTGTTGTGCCCACACCACCTCCCACTCCTAACAAGACCAAAATTACCTATCGAATCCCCAAGAAGTGGAAAGGCACCCCTCCACATTCTCCCTCACACACTGTCTCACAGCAGCATGTCTCCGCCTCCACGTGCCACCACACCACCCGGTCCAAGCAGCCCTCCGGCTCCCAAAGCCACTGATGCCTGTTTGGATCCTGACTCTCGTTTTCGCTAATAACTCCTGTATTGAATATGTATTCATTCTGTTATTAATGTGTAATCTCTGTAATTTGTAACACACTGTTTCCTTATGTAAAGCGCTCTGATACCTCCGGGTCTAGCTAGCGCTATATAAAACTCAAATAAATAAATAAAATGCCTCTACCTCAGCTGGTCCTCTCTCTCCCAGCTCCAGTCCTCCAACTGGGCCCGACAGTCAGCCACCTCCCAGTTCGACTGACAGCCAATTCTGAGGCTAAGTCCCCCTCCCACACCTGTCTCTACCACAGCGGTGCCTGGACTGCCCATTGTTATCCCCCTAGCTGTGTTGGTGACCATGGCAGTGTACGTTCTCACCCATTCCCTGTGCAGGTTCTCATGCACATATGTGCCTACTTGGAACTATGGACTGGCCACTGGCCTTGCTGTTTTTCACTGTGTTTGCCCATTCCCTGTGCAGGTTCTCATGCACACATGTGCCTACTTGGAACTATGGACTGGCCACTGGCCTTGCTGTTTTTCACGGTGTTTGCCCATTCCCTGTGCAGGTTCTCATGCACACATGTGCCTACTTGGAACTATGGACTGGCCACTGGCCTTGCTGTTTTTCACGGTGTTTGCCCATTCCCTGTGCAGGTTCTCATGCACACATGTGCCTACTTGGAACTATGGACTGGCCACTGGCCTTGCTGTTTTTCACGGTTTGCCCATTCCCTATGCAGGTTCTCATGCACACATGTGCCTACTTGGAACTATGGACTGGCCACTGGCCTTGCTGTTTTTCACGGTGTTTGCCCATTCTCTGTGCAGGTTCTCATGCGACATGTGCCTACTTGGAACTATGGACTGGCCACTGGCCTTGCTGTTTTTCACAGGGTTTGCCCATTCCCTGTGCAGGTTCTCATGCACACATGTGCCTACTTTGAACTATGGACTGGCCATTGGCCTTGCTCTTGTCTACTTTTGATGCCTATCTGGGTAATATGTAATAAAGACAGTTACTCCTGTTGTCTGCTTTGTCAGTGTCCTTGCTAAATAAAGAATGTTTAATGTATGGGTATGGTTTAATGTGACAAATGCTCTGTATGCCACTTTAACATTGCCAATGGCTTGTTTCACTTTTTCAGGGTTTGCCAGAGGTGACAGGCACTTCAGTTCTTCTTGACTCTGAGGCTTGGGGGTGCAATGATGGTTGTTTGTGATGACCTACTGTTATCCTAATCATTCTATGCTCAGGTTTGCTAAATTGTACACATGTCATGTTAGGATGCACTACCAGCACAGAGGGGAATTCTATCCACAGGATTGTAGGCAGGCTGGCCAGAGTCCATCATGTCTGTGTGATCTTTCCTGATGTGTGAACAGCAGTGTTGGTGTATGGTCATCTTGTGATGGCCTGTCTTCCTAGTCACATGGGTACATTTGAATGTGTGCACTTGAGTGGTCATGAAGTGTGAAGGGGGTGACTTGGTCAGTAGTGTTGATGTGTGTGTGCCCCTGCAATGCCAATTGCACACATGTATGACCCAGGAGCTGAGTGCCTGTTTGTTTGATTTGTCAGCCCTGTGCTTGTGATTGTGTGTACATGTGGGAGTTGTAGGTTGTGCACTGTGCAGTGTGTTGGTGTGTCCTTGCACTCCTGGGGGACACCTACTTGTTGTTGCTGCCAGTTGTGAGTATGCAGAGTGTATGCCTGCCAACTCTGTGTTGTGTTTTGTTGATCAGCCATGTGTTTTGTTACTGTTAGTGCTCACTGTGCAGTCCTGCTCAGCCACACTGACATTGTTGGTGAGTTTTCTCATGCATTGCTGTCACTTGAGCCATTTTTGGCTCCAGTATGGTATGTGGTATGTGGAGTCATACCATCCCCTAGCTTTGCTTCTGATGCCTACCCACTGTGAGCGACTCCTCCCATGTATTTGTGTATGGTACACTCCTGACCTGTCCACTACTGACGTACACACCACTTCACTCTCATGTCACCTATCCCCTTGGGTTGCCAGTGTGTGAGCCTCCCCACCACTTCATTTGTTACACTATGCTTTGTGGTGCTAGTCTGTGCACAGGACCAATGTGCCACTCAGGACAGTTTCACATATGGTTATGTGTGATTTTCTTGTACTGGTTTGCAGTCATGGTTGCTCATGTGCAGTGCAACTGTTTGTGCTGCACAGTCCTCTGTTCATGTTGTTTGCACCTGGGTGTCCTTGAGTTGTGCATCTGTGAGTGTTGGGTTAGCTGTATGTGTGTTTGGTGAGGTACTGCTACCCTTCTAGATTGTGATGTTGTCTGTGTGCTGTGCTGCTTTGTGTTGTGGGAGTACATGGTGTGACACTGAGATGTGTGTGCTACTGATTTGGTTGGTGTGCACACACTGCTTGGCCTGCATGCAGTGCTGTCAGTGTATGTTGCCTTGTACTTGCCAGGTGTGCATCCCCTGATGTCCAGCTGAGTTTGCAATGTGATGGATTGGCATGTGCATCTGTTGTGTTTTTGTTGTGGATGTATGCAGTGTTTGGTCTGTGTTGGCTCTTACTGCTGACAGATGCTATGTGTGTGATGTTCTATTTGCATGACATTGTGTGTGAGTAGTTTGGGCATTGTGATACATTCTGATGTGTGTTGCAAGTGTAGTGTGCATTACTTGTGTGTCTGTCACATGCAGCAAGGTGTATTCTCGTTACTGGGCTTGTTTTGAGTGCCCAATAGTGCTATGTCCTCCTATCTTTGACCTGTCACTTGTCAGGATTGTGCATGTGCATGCTTGTGGTACACTATGACACAATGTTGACTTGATGGGTGGTGTGGTGTGTCTGTCTGTGTTAGCTTATTGTCCCATTGAACCCAGTTTTTGTTCATGACTGTTTTGAGATGATGCAATTCTTGTTTGTGTTGGGTTATGGTGTCTGTGCATTGGTCCTGAGTGACAATGTTGTGTACTCCTGTTCTGTCTGGGGTCCCATTGCCTTTCCACTGTTTGGCTGGCCATATGTGGGGTTGTTGTACTTCTGTGTATGTTGTTTGTGAGGTTTGTGTTTGGCTATTGTTTTTGTGTCAGCATTGGTTCAGCCATCCCTGAGTGTGTGTGTGATGTTTGTGGATGCACCCCAGGGAGTGTGATTGGTTGTCAGTGTACTCACAAGACATCATTTGCACCATTCTGTGTGTTTAACACTGGTGTTGAGTGCTGCAGGTGTGAGGTGGGGATAGGAGGGGAATGTGTGTGAGATCAAACTTGGGTTTGACGGTCAAGGAGTGTGACAATGAGCCATGTGTGTTGTGCTGATGACATACACATGTCAAGTAAGTTGAGACAGATGTGTGGCTGATCACTGTTTGACTTCAGACACTTCCTATCATTCCTGTGCCAATGCATGGCTTGCCTTGCTGTCTCCCTGAGTTGTTGCACAGAGGTCACTGTGGTTTAATTCCACTCACTGTGCCAGCCATGTCTGATTTGATGGCCTGAGGGTGGTGTGAAATGTTCCTTCTCTTGCATGTGATGTACACATGCTTTGTAGCTTGCTCCATGGCTTTCCAGCACTGTCCACCTCACTTTTGGCTAGCCCATTTATTGTCCTCCATTGCTGCTGACATCTGGTATGTGTATGTGGCTGTGTCAGTGTGGGGTGTGTCTGGGTGACTTGACAGGCAGTGTGTGCAGTTAAGTGGATGTTCTTATGCGGTGTGAGTGTTCATTTTGTGATTGGACTCAGTTTGCTTGACATGAGTGGTGTGAGGAGGAGGAATGCCCTGCCCCTGAGCTTCTGTGCAGGGTTTTCCTCTTCACCCCCACCTTCTGAGACAGGCTCCCTGGTTGTTTGGTGTGTGTGGTGCCTGGTCTGGGTACACCTGGCTGGTTAATTGTGCAGGGGGGGCACAGGAGGAGCATACAGCATGACCCCAAATGGGTGTGGGGGGTGTAGTGTGTGTAGGGTGTAGGTGGGGCCCTATGATCTTCGTGGACTGCCCATGCCTGGCGCTGGCCCTGCCTACTACATTGTGCGCATGTTTTCCCGCGTCTGCACCGATGCGGTGACGTGACCGGGACATTGCTGTGATTTCGCGGTTGATGGGTGACCCGGATGCGGAGGGGTGATTTAGTGACAGGTAGGACATGTGTGGGTACACTTGGGGATGTGTTCCTGTCCCCACCAGAGTGTCTGATGTGGACAGGAACCGTATGTCAGCCCAGGAGTTGTGTGTTGTGGTTGTGTGCGGAGTTGTGTGATTGTGTACCTGCGGCGTTGTCCGCGATGGGCCATTATTTGCTGGTAGTGGAGCAGGTACAGCACCGGAAAGGCATGTAGAGCTGGATTCATTGCAGTTCGCACCGGGTGGAGGTGACCGGGATTCTGGTTTCACGCTCCGCTGTCATGCTTCTGCCGTCTCTGGTTGGGTGGTTTTTCCGCTGCGGTGTGACGAGCTGTTTGGGGCATCCTCATTTGTACGGCGGACAGAACGTCATTACACACAGCGGTGAGTCTCTATTGGCTCCCACCGCCACAGTAGAGGGCGCATATTTATGGCGGTTCACGTCGCTCCGCGGCGGACGGGAAATGGGCTATGTTTGACCATTGTAATATGGCGGGCGTGAGGACTGCTGCTGGCGTGCGGAAAAGGACATTTTCGGCCAGCACCGCGGATGTGCCTCCGTCCGCCATCCTAATGAGCCCCTTAGTTGGCTGTCTCATCCATGGTGACTGTTTTCCATCCTAACTTGGTGTTTCCAAGGTCTTCGGTGGATAGGCTGGATGTGAGGTTGGTGTGGCCCAGTTGAGGGTCGAAATTGTTGTAGAACATTTTGATTTTGTTGCTGAAGAATTCTGATGGATTGTTGCATAAATCCTGCGAGGGGGTGATATTGTTTGTGGTAGATGCTGGTGTTGTAAAATCTTTGTTGATCGCGATGATCTCTTTGCTGCTATTGCTGCTGTTTTCTATGCACTCTGCTATGTCCTTCTTTTTGGTTTCCCTGATTAATATATATGTAATTACTACGCATGCTTTACATCGCATGCCATTACAACGCGGTCGTTACAACGACCGCGTTGTTACATAGCGAACCATTACATCGCAAGTGGTTACAACGACTTGCTGTAGGGGGCGCGCTGGACTTAGGAATAGTATAATTTACTATTCCTACTCCAGTTTGTGCAACAGCAGGGAAGGTGTTGTATTGTAATCCTTTGCGCTCAAAAGAGGATAACCCTCAAACCATGCGTCTCATAGACCATGGAATTACTTCTGGACAATAGGTCCAGGACAGTGATTCCAGTGTTCAGGTCGCACTTGGAGGTAAAGTTTAGCGACATTGGCCTATCAGCTGTCAGTCTATGTCAAAATATTGGAACACATATTGGACTCCCAACTTCGAATCACCCACACTGACCACTTCCAACTTTATATTGAGATAAACAATCAACCGACTATGCAGCGCCATAACTTAATATTATGCAACACTTGTACACAATCTTGCATGCAATAACCTTATTTACATTATATCTTTGTTTCTCATTGCCAAAGAGAAAAGTCATACAATATACACAACATGGAACGGAGCCCGGAATATCCTCACTTTAAAGACTGCAACTCTGGGTCCTACCCGCCTCCGTGAATAGGCAGAATTTTAGGCAACATGGTGTCTGCTTACCTCATCAAAGATGCACAGTAATCTATGAAGAGGGGATAGGCGGTATTCCGGCAGCAGCAGTCATTTGAAGATAAATGAGACTCCTATCTAGCTCGCCAACTGTTGCGGGGAAACTGTAATAATAAAAAACAGGACTCCTCTTGGCAAGGTAAAAGCAGGCGTACTGTCATGGCAGGAAGAGCAGCTATCCCCAAACAGGTAAACAGCTGGTCTCAAATGGCTGCACGCAGGCAGCCACTTAAATAGTCACACGAACAATGTGATTTCACATAAGGTAAAGACCAAGGGGCTCATTACATCAGTCCGCCCGCCATCGTTGCGGTGCTGGGACCGCCCGCCAGACGTGCGGCGGTCCCACCACTGCAATTAGGATGCGCCCGCCATACTGACGGGCGCATCCAGGGCCTTCAACATTGCGGACAGTGCTGCAGGCTGCAGCACCGTTGGCAATGTGAAAACGGCATGCACTGCATTTCCCTGCACCGCGGTGCCTGCCACGCAGTGCAGGGAAATGCAGGTACCCCCCCAGTGCACCCCCGCACACAGAGGGGGCCCACAATGGGCCCCCGAATCCAGCCTCCGCCTGGCTTTTTGCGGCGGGATAACCGCCGCAAAAAGACAGGCGGAAAGCGATATCGTAATCCCTACGGTGCAGGGACCGCCGCAATGCTGCCCTGTGTCCTGGTTCCGCAAGGCAGGTGGAAAAGGACCGCCTTGCGGAACCGTGGCAGACGGACTTTCCGTCCGCCACGGACACATTGGGATTCCCACTGCGATCCTGATTTGGCGGTGGGAATTTCCTGTGTGATGGCGGAAGGACCGCCACCGCCGGCCCGGCGGTCCTTCTGCCATCGTAATGAGCCCCTAAGTTACTCAATAATCATATATTTGTTACAAACATATCACATCACCTGTGTCTTCAAACTTCTGACCTTTTCTTTACACATTCTTTAATGTGAGTCTAACAATGCTTAACAAACCATTTATTTACTTCTTTCGTATGCATGTGTGTATTTTATTGTTCTGCTCTGAAGATTTCTTATCAGATGCTGTGTACTATTGGCTAACTCTATCTCCTGCTTATATTCTTCAGTCACGTTTTCAATCACTGAGAAAACAGAATACGTGCGTGTTGTGCTGTGCTGTGACCATAAATATTTTAATTTATTTGTAAAAGTAAAAATGTATAAATATTAAATTTAATTAAAAAAATAAACATACATATTTACAATTTAATATATATATATTTACTTTAAAATAATTAATATTTTATTTAATTGTAACATATTAGAAATATATTTAAAAAATACAATTAAATATATATACACAAACTCCTGTAACATAAATATTATAAATAATAAAAATGATATTATAATTTTAATATATAAAATATTAATAACATTTTAAATAATAATGTAGCACAAAAGTAGGGAAAGTGTTGGACAGCGGAGGGGTAAAAATTACTATTCCCACTCCAGCGAGTGCAACAGTAGGGAAAGTGTTGGATAGCGGGTGGATAAAAATTACTATTCCCACTCCAGCGAGTGCAACAGTAGGGAAAGTGTTGGATAGCAGGTGGGTAAAAATTATTATTCCCACTCCAATGAGTGCAACAGTAGGGAAAGTGTTGGATAGCGGAGAAGTAAAAATAAATATTCCCACTCCAACGAGTGCAACAGTAGGGAAAGTGTTGGATAGCGGGTGGGTAAAAATTACTATTCCCACTCCAGTGAGTGCAACAGTAGGGAAAGTGTTGGATAGCGGGTGGGTAAAAATTACTATTCCCACTCCAGCGAGTGCAACAGTAGGGAAAGTGTTGGATAGCGGAGAAGTAAAAATAAATATTCCCACTCCAACGAGTGTAACAGTAGGGAAAGTGTTGGATAGCTTAGGGGTAAAAATTACTATTCCCACTCCAGTAAGTGCAACAGTAGGGAAAGTGTTGGATAGCGGGTGGGTAAAAATTACTATTCCCACTCCAGTGAGTGCAACAGTAGGGAAAGTGTTGGATAGCGGGGAAGTAAAAATAAATATTCCCACTCCAACGAGAGTAACAGTAGGGAAAGTGTTGGATAGCGGAGGGGTAAAAATTACTATTCCCACTCCAGTAAGTGCATCAGTAGGGAAAGTGTTGGATAGCGGGCGTGTAAAAATTACTATTCCAACTCCAGCGAGTGCAGCAGTAGGGAAAGTGTTGGATAGCGGGTAGGTAAAAATTACTATTCCCACTCCAGCGAGTGCAACAGTAGGGAAAGTGTTGGATAGCGGAGGGGAATAATTTAGTATTCCCACTCCAGCAAAATAGTTAACATTAATTAACAAATAATTAATTATTCAAAAATAATTTACCTCCCACCATATTCCCCTATAAACAACACCACCAATATTGTAAAACATGACAAAATTAACATAATTAATTGACAATTAATTAATTAACTAATAACAATTAACAAGCAAACTATAAACAATAACTAATAAATTAGTTCACACAATTAACACTATAAAATAACTTTAAATTAATATTATAAATAAAAATAATAAAGAATTTATTAAAATTAAATTATTTCCCACCCTACTCCCCTATCAACGCACAACAAACTCTTAAAAAAAGACACAATTAACATAATTATTAATTAATTAATTATTATTAATATCCAAATAATAAATAATTAATAATAAATTAATAACCACATTTAACAATATAAAATATTAAAAACATAAATATTAATTAATAAAAAACATACATTCATTAATTATAATTAAATTACTTCCCAACCCACTTCCCTATAAACCCACAACCCACTCCTAAAAAATGAGACAATTATCAAATTTAACAATTAATTCATAATTATTAATAACCAATTAATAAATCATTAATATTAGCTTAATTACCACTATTAACAATATAAATTATTAAATACATAAATATTAATTAATAAAAATTATTAATTAATTAATAATAATTAAGGGGCACATTACGATGGCGGGCGGAAGCACCACCGCCGTGCTGGCGGATGCAAAAACCACCAGTTACCGCCGGCACGCAGCAGTCCACACGCCCGTCCAATTACGATGCGAAAAGTAGGCCAAACACCGCCGGCAAGCCAGCAACACCGTCCGCCATCAAAGTGCGCCCGTACATGTAGCGGCGCAGCCTAACTGACACACACCGTCCGACGAAACACGTCCCGCCCGGCGCATAAATTACGATGCCGCAAACAAACGGCTCCCACGGCCAAGAGATACCGTACGACAAACCGAAGCGGTAACACGGATGCCGAGCACGGACAACGAAGAAGCGGCTCCCGAGCATGAATCCAGCACTGCAGGCACTCCCCATGCTTCTGCTGATGCACCACCAAGGACGCAACGTACCGCGGAGACGCAGGTAGGCACACACACAACAAGTGCACGCAAACAGCGCACACAGTGCAAGGGCGGAAAAAGCGGACAACCCCCCACCAGCGCGTGCACACTACACATCCACCATCGCATCCACATATGACACACAGGCCAAATCGTAACATCGCAGAACACATGTGTACACACCACCTGGGACTAGGAACCAACCACCCCGTCACGGCCCCAAAGCGCCGATGACGCCGCCACATATGCGCACAACGCAGAGGCCAACCGCAGCGCCATGCATGCGTCGCACACAGACACAGGGACACAACCAAGCAGCACACACATCAGCCCCACCCCGAACGCACATGACACGTGACAGGCCGGCCACAGACATGTCCCCAACGCCCAATTCACGGACAACACCCAACGCCACACAACCGACGCACACATGTCAGTGAAGACACGCAACAGCAGGACACACCCCAGTGTAACAAACATGGCGTAGCACACAGCGGCGGCAACACCAACTAGGAGAAGCAGGGCCCCTTCGGGAAGAGGAACGCCAGTACCACACAGAAACACCCATACCACCCTGCACATATGAACAAGACATATAAAACGGAACACCAAAGAGCCCGGGGACCGACAACAGGTGGCCCAAGAATAACATTCACACACAAGGCCCAACGCAGAGCGGAAAGGCAGCCTGCCGCCCACACAAGGGAGAGCAGACAGCACTGAATGACCTTCCATTCCAACTCCGAAACCACAGCCCTACGACAGAAGCCGGTGAATACAGCCATTGTCCAAGAATAGACCAACACAGGCATGCCGAGGAGACCGACCACAGGGCAGATAGCGCATATCACAGAAGCACACAACGGACGGGGAAGAAAGAAGAAAACACTCCCCCATGTCGGCCACATGCAAGTTAATTGGAAGGAGTCACACAGCACTGACCTTGAACTGTCTGAGAAGCATGTGGGAAGAGGGCCCGTGTCCTCCAAACAAGCCAACAGAACAAAAGTCCTGTCTCCCTACGACTACACAGAGCTCACAGCAACCCCGGAGCGTGCACATTGCAGACTGCACACACAGCCGGAGCACGCCACCTCAACGAACCGCTGCGAAATGGCAACCGCAACACACCTACCCAACTACGCCGAACAGCTCAAGCTGTACAAAACCAACCTGTTCCATACATTGGGATGCGATCTCCTGTCCCTGCTGAACGTAAGTTACCGACTGACTTACCGCATCACATTGTTCAGCTGCGTCATGCCCGTCTTCTACTGTCGGAGGTGTCCCTACCAGCATCCCGTCGAGATATGCCTCTCCAACCCGGCATGTCTGAAGGCGGACCTGCTACCACTACTCCTCCCTCTGGACGCACACGACAGGGCCTGCTCTGCCTATGGGGGCATGGCGTATGTGGCCAACATCGCACCCGCACTGAAATGGGACCACTGTGCCTCCACACGACGGATCATCGAGAACAGCTACATCGAATGTCACCCAGCATGCCCCATCATGGTCCTCCAAGGGACAACTTACGAACAACACCTTGACAGCCACCATCCGCTACATTGGCTGGCAAACATGTACACCACCAATGACATGGAAGCCCTGCTGGGCGGCATCGCATACCTGACAACCTGTAAATACGTCGGACCACAACGCAGGTTCCCCGAGTGACCTATGATGTCCAACCCCGCACCCATGCTTAGCTTCCGCACGGACTGGCCAGTCACCACCACAACAGCCATACCAAACGACCGGCAACTGTAACCACACCATCAACGACATCGCCATGACATCGGATATGACCGGGACATGCACACTGTTCCCCATCACATCCAGGAACACCGCATGCATCGTGGGAGGCAGTGGCATGGGCTCTGTGTATCGCACCCACATGGACGGAACTGCACGAACAACCAGGACACGACATGGATCCAGCGCACATGGACACACACACCGCTCAGTGGACATGAATAGGTCGCCTGGAGTCTGTGGGTGCTGCACCCCTCCCACCCCCGCCCCGGGAATCCCATACCAGGACCTTTGCATGGACGACAAGTGCATACAACAACAACACGACCCCAGTGACTGTGACATGTCCAGTAACCACCACAGTGCAACAACAAGTGGCACGCCGCTGCATGCACGCAAGCACATGCCCTGATGTCAACTCACATGCACGCGTGCATGAGGAACAACCGCAGCAAACCTGTCACATGGAACTGAGATGGACTGTGCCCATGATGCCAAGCGGTCTGGTAGGCTACATGTATACCGTCTGTGTCAAAGTCCGCAGCTCCGCAGCTATACGTAAATGTACATTAGCACAGCCTTGGCCAAGCAGATGTCACTCTGAAGCCCACATCCCACATGCAACAGCCAATCACATGTAACCCCACACCCTATCCCATTTGCAATCATGCTCAGTATATCCTCAACATGTATTCCGCTGCCAGTAGTGTCCACTATACTGCATCACAGAGGACAGAAGACTCAATATAATGTTTGAAACCAAAACTGTCTCCGCTGACTCATTTCACAAGTACGAATGAGAGAGGATGAGAGTATGTGAAGTACACGGCAGTCGTGACATGACCATGTAGTCCACTGGTATTGGATGTCAACGCAAATGAGTAGCACTACTGTGGAAGACACACATGTGTCGTGTGAAGTCGTATGGACGCAGTGCTCAGGTGGGTGGGTGCGACGGGTAGATGCGCACATGCCAAGTTGGAGCACGCCGTGTTGGGAGGGGTCATGAACAGTACACCACCGCTTCCCTGGGCATTGTGAGAGGACACCTGTCGGGGGGAGTGAACACGTGTGTGCACAGCAGCCGGGCACACGTACAAAGCGGTACCAGGCGCACCTCAGCCCACCCTCTGTGGACAAGCTGGATCCTGTTGTGCGCCCGCCATGCCCCTTGACAAGGCACACACAGCCCCAGTCGACCAGGTGTAACCCCAACATAGTCAATCCGCACAGGCGATACAGGGCACGGGATGGCAGTGGAGCATGGTGTGTGAGAGGTCTCCTCGCGCTCCTCCTGGTCATATCACGCAGGCAATAGAACCTCAACGTCTAGCATGGCACAAGTCACATGGAAGTGTAGGGGGACGCACCACAGCACGAGCAGCACTGACGTCACGGGAGGTGGCTCGCACCATCCCATCCATTGCCCATCATACCAACCACGCCACATGCCATTGCGACTAAGTGCAAGCGCGTGCGCCACCACCCCCGAGCCCTCCCCAGAGAGGCCAAAGAGTGAATGTGTGGGCCATCAGCCACAGACGGACGCGGCCTGGCCGCAAGGGCAGCCACAGCCACTGGGTGTCGCAGGTGGCGGATCCGGAAGGCGAAGACTGTGATGCATAGTCCATGCAGGCCGGGTCTCCATTTGGGGCACCACGCAGGTGGACGGCGTCCCGCAACACATCATACCCTGAGACAGCCCACTCGTGCAACTGGACCCACACATACACTCCTTGCCCTCTCTGGTGCGAGCTTGGGGCTGCCTGTGCAAGCGCTAGCCTCGCAGGTGAGCATGCATATTGGGGGAGCGAGGGGAGGACATGAGGGCTGGGGCGAAGATGACTGTATCACTGTCAGTTAGTACAAGGGATGACCCAGATGTGGAAAGGAAGAGACGTGTCCCGTGTGTACTGCAACTAGTCGCCAATACAACTACCCCCATGTCCGGAATGTAAGCCCGCACCTAGGCCCGCCCATCCGCCACATCGAACATACCACCAGCACGACAACCTTCCCATTCGAAACACTGACTGGGGGTGGCGACCAGTGTACAATCATGTGTAGCCTACCCACGCGTACATGTGGGCCCTCCATGATCCATGTCACCTGCGGCAAAGTCATGACATGCGCAATGAGGGAAGTGAGGAGAGCTGCCCGCCCCACGCGCAGAAGGTGCATCAGCTCCACAGACTCAGCAGCGAGTCCAGCAGGGGTCACATGTGCAGGGGCAGCTGTGCCTGGTGTGAAGGCACATGCATATAGACAGCACATCGACCAATGTGTAGTCTGCCCACATCTACAGTCCATCATCATGCGGACATAGGAATTGAACACAGGGCAACACATCTTAGTGGGTGCACCCACCGTGACCAACAATGCGCAATCATCGACGTACCCGCCCTGTGCATGGCCCCCACCCAACGGAGGCACATCCAGTGCCACCATCCCACACACACAAGCCTTCCACGGAACATGCTGTGTCCAATGGTCAGTACAGAGTCAGCGCCCATCTGGTGGATCCTGAACAGGAGACACATGCACACACATGCCAGCTCCCACTATGTACGACTGCCACCTGGCACGTGCAATGTAACCTCTCACCTGTGACGTGTGACTGCAAGCACACAGCTGTCTTGGCATGGGGCTGTCAATGTGGACACCTGTCAATGTTTCGGGAGGTGTGATCCGTACAGTGCTGTACATAGGGTGCAGTGCTGACACCTACTACTGTCTCATATCCCCTCGTGCCACAGGTCCCACTTGTTTTGGCCGCTCAGCCTGTGCCCACATCGTCGTCGTCGTGTGCCATACTCATCCAGCCGCGGAAGCAGTTCCATGCTCAGCAGACATTCATGTTGCCGTGGCGTTGCCGCTTGACGGATATGCAGTCAGTCCCCATCAGCACGCCCCGCAAGTCATTGGGGCCTAGATCCCCATGTGCATGCACATGGCAGTGGTTTGTATCACTAGCCATTGCCATTGTTGGGAGACCTGTGTAAGTGTATTGTGGCCGTGCCGTCCCAGCTTGACAGCTGGGCTGTGGCTCATGTGCTTGCTCAGTCATGTCAGTGATGTGTATGCGAAATTGCTATGTGTCGTGTTGCATTGACATGTGTCCTCTGCCATTGTCCCTAGGCGGAGACCAAACATTGACCGCCCATACCAATTGCTGGCGGACATGGACGATACAGAGGTTATTAGGAAGTTTCGGCTGGACAGGCCAACCCTGCATCGACTGTGTGCCATGTTAGAACCCCATCTCCGTCCCCGCAGGGTGTATCCGACTTCTGTCACCCCCACGGCTAAGGTGATGGCCGCCATGCATTTCTTCGCCACTGGGTCATTCCAGCACACAGTGGGCAGTGGAGGAGGGATGTCCCAGCCCATGTTCAGCAAGGTGCTGAGGGATGTACTGGCAGCCATGATGCTGTACCGGAACAGGTACATCCGCTTCCCCAGGGCTCGTGAATTGGCGGCAGTGAAGGGTGCATTCTATGCCCTTGGCAGAATCCCACACGTCGTTGGAGCCATTGACTGCACACATGTCGGCCTTGTTCCACCACAGGCCACTGAGCACCTGTACCGCAACAGGAAGCACACGCACTCCCTGAATGTGCAAGTGGTGTGCCTTGCGGACATGGTGATCACCCACGTGTGTGCAAAGTTCCCAGGCTCGGCCCATGACGCACACATAATGCGCAACAGCATCTTGCCACGACTGATGTCCAATATGCAACAGGATCGTGCCTGTATTGTCGGTGAGTATGTGGAGTGGTGTAGCGTGCTGGCTGTGCGATGCTGTCCCCTGTCCAGTTGGATTAGCAACGGTTCTCTGTGTCCCTCACACCCAGGTGACTCTGCGTATCCGAATGGGGCATGGCTGCTCAGTCCATTGAGGAATCCTCGCACCCCAGCAGACGATCGCTACAATGAGGCACATGGGAGGACCAGACGTGTGGTCGAGCGTACCTTTGGCCTCCTCAAGTCCAGGTTCAGGTGCCTGGACCGCACCGGGGGTGCGCTGGCGTACTCCCCACAGAAGGTGTGCCGGATAGTGGTGGCGTGCTGCATGCTGCACAATCTGGCCATTCGGAAGCAGATCCCCCTCATCGTGGATGACGGAGATCAACCAGGGCCCCAGCCCGCAGACCAGGACAGCTCGAGTGAGGAGGACAGCGGAGAGGAGGAAGCTGGTAATGTGCGGCAGCAGCTCATCGCCCGCTACTTCACTTGACGGTGAGTGTCCATGTACGACGGCTGATGTGGCTGTATCTGTGCAGGTGTGTGTGTGCTGTGTCAGGGTGGCCGTTTGTTCACTGCGTGCTGTGTGTCAACGCTCCATGGCCAGGGTAGTATGCCACTGTTGGTGGCTGTGGCATTGTGCCCTATTGCTCTGTGCGATGTGTGTACATTGCTTGTAGTTGTTGACATGTACTGTGTGATGGGTGTGTGACACACTCATTGAATGTGCTCCTGTTCTGTCTCCCACCCCTAGGTCCCTACAGGCCCTCCGGATTCAAATGCCATGCCACGCATCAGGTGCCTTTCCGCCCAAGGTGGCCGTTGTATTCCGTACAAATAAGACACAGGGCACAAACAGCAGTTAGTGAAAAAGGTGCATTTATTACAAACTGTGACATGTGATTGTGTGTAAGGTGATGACAAAAGTGGTGCGTGCAGTGACAATGAGCTGTCGGTCATGGCTGCGTGATGATCAGGGTGTACCCACTGGTTCTATGTCCATAGTCCAACACACACATGCCATCCAGATGGCTGTGTGGAGTGGGATCGTAGTCCAAGTCAATGCAGTGGCTGGTCAAGGAAGGCTGGCGGAAGGCTGGCTGGCTGCCTCACTTGCGTTTGGAGC
The DNA here is from genome assembly GCA_963921515.1 of Calotriton arnoldi. Lineage (NCBI taxonomy): Eukaryota > Metazoa > Chordata > Amphibia > Caudata > Salamandridae > Calotriton > Calotriton arnoldi. Next base: position 10,115 of record CAWUFW010024570.1, on the reverse strand, counting down.
GTGCGAAGTCCTCCCGGGAGATCTGTTTCCACTTCGGACGGCCCCTTCCACGTTTGCGAGGGGGTGCCTGCTTGCGACATGCTGGTGGTTGAGGTGTGATCACTGGCTGTGGACGCAGGGGAACTGGACACTGCTGCTCCACCCTGCGCCCCGGCAGGTGGTGGCGGAGGGGAGCTGCTGTCCCTGGCTGTGACCTCACCGCCACCACCAGCTGTCCCATGAGGTCCACGATTTGGCCCATACGGGCGTCCATGGACCTCAGCACCCCCAGCACCTCACGCGTGTCTGAAGCAGACCGGACCCATTGTCCTTGGGCCTCTTCATAGACCCCAAGGACTCTGGCCATGTGAGGCAGGGCATGGCTCCCAGGGGAGGCTGGCGTTTCCCTGACCCTGCTCCTCCTACCAGTCCTGCTGCCACCGGCCTGCCCACTAGCCACATTGCTCACCACGGTCCTCGCTGTGGCTCCCAGGGTGGATCCAGTCGTCCGGGCCACCACCTGCGCTGGGGCTGGTGCCAGCGAAGACGTGGCGGTGGTGGCGGCGGTGGTGGTCGGTGCGGCGATGGTGGCGGTTGCGGCAGTGGTAGTGGCCACAATGACCGTGGGTGTGGCCGCAACGACAGTGGCAGCAGGGGGCTGTGAATGTTCAGCAGCCCTGGATGATGGGTTGGTGGGTAGGAGGGTCCTGGGGAGCGGCTGGGCCCTGCCACACCAGATGGGCCTGCTTGGTTGTCCGTGTCCGAAGAGGAGGACAGATCCTCCAGATCCGTGTGTCCTCGTTGGGGGCTTGTAGGCTGGCTGTGCTGGCTGCTGGCTCCATCCCCAGCATCCAGCAGTTCGTCACCTGTGGAGAGAATGAGATTTGTTATTGTGTTGCACCTGGCGAAGTATGTATTTGTCGTCTGACATTGACAGTTCGTGCAATCTCGTACATGGGTTTCCCGGAGGCGTGTGTGTGGCTGTAGCATCTGTAGTTGTGTGTGCTTGGCAATGGGACTGTGTGCTGTGCACATGTGGCATGGGACGGATTGGCCATGCCGATGGGTGTGTTGCTGTGCCCCTACTTATTGTGACTCTGGTGTATGCGGGCTCCTGGCCCATCCTGGGTCTGGTTTGTACTTTGCTTTTGGTGTTCAGATGGAACGCTTAGGAACGCATATGGCAACATGGGGGCCATGCCCCAGATTCGCATTTGGGAGGGGATATGCTTTTGGGGTTCAAATGGAACGCTTAGGAACGCATATGGCAACATGGGGGCCATGCCCCAGATTCGCATTTGGGAGGGGATATGCTTTTGGGGTTCAAATGGAACGCTTAGGAACGCATATGGCAACATGGGGGCTATGCCCCAGATTCGCATTTGGGAGGGGATATGCTTTTGGGGTTCAAATGGAACGCTTAGGAACGCATATGGCAACATGGGGGCCATGCCCCAGATTCGCATTTGGGAGGGGATATGCTTTTGGGGTTCAAATGGAACGCTTAGGAACGCATATGGCAACATGGGGGCCATGCCCCAGATTCGCATTTGGGAGGGGATATGCTTTTGGGGTTCAAATGGAACGCTTAGGAACGCATATGGCAACATGGGGGCTATGCCCCAGATTCGCATTTGGGAGGGGATATGCTTTTGGGGTTCAAATGGAACGCTTAGGAACGCATATGGCAACATGGGGGCCATGCCCCAGATTCGCATTTGGGAGGGGATATGCTTTTGGGGTACATGCTGTGAGCCGTGGGTGCCGAACGTGACATGTGTTGTGGCAGCATGACAGTGCATGGTTTGAGGTGTGTGCATGCTTGACATGGCCTGCATATTTGCTGTCTGTTGTGATTACTGGACATGGCATTGGACGCATCGTTATGAGTGAGTGATAGTTGTGTGCCAGCCAACGTATTGCAGTTGTCCCATCTCCTTGGTGTGCGTGCTGCCCTGTGCCATGTGCATCACTGCAGTGCTCGGGGGGTGTGGCCCATGTTGTGTGTTGTTGCTCACAGTGTGTCGTGCGCTTAATTGACTTCTGGCACATGGTTGGTCATGGGTATGTGTCTTAGCGTGACTGCTGTATGTGTGGCAGCTGTGCGGATGACATGCCTTTCATGAGACTGGGGCTGACGGATGGGATGGATGGTATGTTGTATGTGCATGGTGTGTCTGTGAGTTTGATGGGTTCAGTGGTGTTCGTGTGCATTTATGTTGTTCCGCTCTGTTGCGTCTAGTGTTGTTTGTCTTACATAGGCGTAGTTGTGGGGTGTGTTGTTGACAGGCAGTAGGGGCTACATGGACAGGACTTCAATGGTGTTTCGGTTGTGTGTGATGAGTTGCACAGTGGCTGCCGTGTGGGACTATATTCAGTGTGGCTTGTGCATGCAGACGTGGCTCCTTGGGTGTTGCTATGTCTGTGATGGGTCATGTGGGGTGTGAGTCTGTTGTTCATGTCCGTGTGCACATTGTTCACTTGTTCGTGACGGTGGGCGGTGCTGCATGTTCGTCTGCTACGTGACATGTCCCATGTGTTGGTCGTGTTATGGTCCTCATGCCTCCAGTAATCCAGCCCTGTCCAGTTTCCCACCTGCAAGTTGTTCGTGCGTGCACTGTACTGGATGCCACATGGCTCTAAGCGGGGGTGCTCCATGTTGCAGGTCTGTGGGGGTGGGGGGTGTTGTGGGTCGTGGGGGTGGCTGGACACCCACTGACACCGATTGCTGTGGACCGTGATGTCTGCCTTTCGGCTGTCGTTGTGCACTGCGGTGGCTGACACGTGGCTGTGGGGCGTGGGGGATGCTCCTCCTTGCTGTGCTGTGGGACTGGGGCCTGGTGTGTGTTGTACTTGGGCTGTCCACCGTCCCACCCACTGCACTTTGTGTTCCTGCCACTTACCTGTTACTTGTCGGTTAGTGCAGCTGTGGCGGACACATGGGTGTGGTGGGTGCTCGTTGTGGCGCTTCTGGCATATTTGGGGACCTGTTGGTGGTTACGTGGCTGGCTTAGTGTACACATGTCCCCACGCATCTTACAGTTGTTAGGTTTGGGCTGTGTATGGTAGTGTCTGTTGCATGTGTGTGTGATGTGTTGTGTATTGTGTGCTGGACATGGGGGTGTTTGTCCCTGGGAGCTGTGGCATGGTGGTAGTGCATGTGAGTACATAGCGGTGTGCTGGTATACATTAGTTTGTACTTACCAGCCTCCACTCCCCCTGCTAATCCGGCGAGGATCTCCGGATGTATTACGACTCGCACCTTCTCCTCCCACGCTTTGAAGGTCTTAAAGAGCGCGGGATTCCCTCCGCCAGTGACGGCAGCCAGCTCTCTGTTTTTGCCCTCCTTCTTCTTGACCAGGCTCTTTACGTCATTCCAACGTTTGTTAATCTCGACTCTGTTCCTGGGCAGGGTCCCGACTGCATTGACCTGGTCTACGATCCGGTTCCACATTCTGTTTCTGGTGGCTAGTGGTGTGTGCTGGACCATGTTCCCATAGATTTGTGGGTACACCTTGATGATCTCGTCGACCATGACCGTCAGCTCCATGGGTGTGAACTTGGGCATTCTTTGTGGTGCCATGGTGTTTGTGGTGCTGGTGCGGTGTGTGTTGTGTAATGTGCAGGGGGTTTGTGGTGCCGGTGTTTGGTGGTGGTGGTGGTGGTGGTGGTGGTGGTGGTGTTTGGTGGTGGTGGTGGTGGTGGTGGTGGTTGTGATGTGTGCGTTTCTGTGGTGTGCTGCTGTCCTTGCTGTGTCACTGTGTCCTCTCCTCTCCTCTCTGGTTTGCAATGTAGCAAGGGGTTGTGGTCTGTGGGAGTGCTGCTTTTGTACTCACCTATGTGGGTGTGTCCTCATGGTCTGTTGTTTTCAGGTGTGTTGTGTCTGGGGTTCTGGCCTTTGTATTTTTTGTTTGTCCGGGGGGTGTTTTCGGGATGTGTACTGTGCTTGTGTATTTGTGCGTGCCTTGCTGTGTGGACTTGTTGGCCATGTTGTGTGCTATTGGTTTTGTGTGCGGATGGTTTCTGTGCAGGTACGTTGGCGCCATGGCTTCTGCCGTGTCGATTCTCATCGGCGTTGTTTGCGCTGGCGGGCGGTATATTTGTGGTTTTTCCGCGCTCATGTCGGTGCGATCGTAATGTCACGTGCGGTGTGTCGGCCGTGAGGGCGGGCGGTTTTGTGTTGTCGTGCGTGTTTCCGTCCATGGCGGGCGGTTTGACTCCGACTCGGACGTTGGCGGGCGGTATTTTGTGTGCTTTTTCCGCCGATGGCGGTTTTCGGTTTGTGTAATCGTAATGGCGTGGTCGGTGTTGAGGCGGTGTGTGCGGGCGGATTTTTGCTGCTTCCATGCCTGGCGGATTTATTTACGCCGGGTATCGTAATGGGCCCCTAAATTACTTCCCACCCTATTCCCCTATAAACCCACAACTCGCTACGGAAATAAAACGCAAAATTTAATTAAAAAATAATTAATAACTTCTAAAAATTATTAATATATTTATTATAATTAAATTACTTTCCACCCCTATTCCTCTATAAACCCACAACCCGCTACAGAACTAAAAAGCAAAATGTTAAAAAAAATTAATTACTTATAAAAATTTAACACATATATTAAAATACAAAAGCAACACTTACACAAAAATATAGAACACATACATTTAAATTAAATACTAACATACATAACACTAACTAAAAAAACGATATTTTTAACATCGATATTTTAAGAAACGATATTTCTTACCTTCAACTCGATATTCTTTTCAACGATATTCTGACTGTCGATATTCTGGCATGACGATATTTCAACATCGATATTCTGGTAGGTCGATAATTTAAATTCAATATTTTGTCTGTTTACCGTGTGGAGAGACGGCCTTGATGGCAGTTGGAGTCATTGCAGAACCTCCTTCTCCCCCAGAGCCCAGATAATCCCACATGAACCATGCTTCCATTACAGGGAGTCAAAGTTTACGTTCAGGATGTCAGCCAGTGGTGTCCTGTTGTTTGTTTGAGCACAACTCCCAACAGGGCCTTGTGCTCCCCACAGCAGAGCCCAGTGTCAGCCATCTTGTCAGTCCTTTTCCACTCCCTGTGAGCTGAGCATGGTTGAATGTGGGCTTGATGGGCCATGTGGGGGAGGACTGTTGGCTGTGACTACGACTCCCATCATGCTTTTGGCTACTCCCACCTTCCCAGAAAGCCCAACCTTCCTTCCTTCCTGTGAATCAGCTTCCCTGTGAGGTGGTGTAACAGTGCTGGCAAGATGGCAGACAGTGGTGTCCTGTTGTTTGTTTGAGCACAATTCCCAACAGGGCCTTGTGCTCCCCACAGCAGAGCCCAGTGTCAGCCATCTTGTCAGTCCTTTTCCACTCCCTGTGAGCTGAGCATGGTTGAATGTGGGCTTGATGGGCCATGTGGGGGGAGGACTGTTGGCTGTGACTATGACTCCCATCATGCTTTTGGCTACTCCCACCTTCACAGGAAACCCAAGCTTCCTTCCTTCCTGTGAATCAGCTTCCCTGTGAGGTGGTGTAACAGTGCTGGCAAGATGGCTGACAGTGGTGTCCTGTTGTTTGTTTGAGCACAACTCCTAACAGGGCCTTGTGCTCCCCACAGCAGAGCCCAGTGTCAGCCATCTTGTCAGTCCTTTTCCACTCCATGTGAGCTGAGCATGGTTGAATGTGGGCTTGATGGGCCATGTGGGGGGAGGACTGTTGTCTGTGACTACGACTCCCATCATGCTTTTGGCTACTCCCACCTTCCCAGGAAACCCAAGCTTCCTTCCTTCCAGTGAATCAGCTTCCCTGTGAGGTAGTGTAACAGTCCTGGCATGTTTGTTGGTGTTTTGAGGCCAATGCCTTGCTGTATTTGTTAGTGAGTTTGTACATGTTATGACATTGTTCCATATTACTCTGGGATTGCAGGTATTGTGTTTATCTAACTGGCATACACATCACAGTATTATTAGCTTTCTGTTGATATGGCTTTGCTAACAGTGATTGGTTTCACTGTCCCCTTGACAGTGATGTCTGTGTGTGTGTATTGCCTCACAATATTGGCTAGTTTGTTATGTACTCACCAGGCTCTGGTATTCCTGTTAATCCATGGAGGCCCTCCGGTGGAAGGATGGCCCACACCTTCTCCTCCCAGGAAGTGAAGTGTGTAGGTTTTGCAGGAGGGCCACCGCCGCTCCGCTGGCTCAGGGCATGGTCTCTGCCAATAAGCTTCTTGACCCTCCTTCGCAAATCATAGTACCTGTTCCTGATATCCTCCATTGTGCACAGGCAAGGTGCTTGTGCGTTCACCTTGTTGACAATCCTCTCCCACATCTTTGTTTTCTGGTCTGTTGGACCAATGTGCCAAATAACTGTGGCTCTACTCTGAGAATTTAATCTACCATGACTTCCAACTCACTATCTGTGAACTTTGGATTCTTCTTTGGGGGCATGGTGATGGGTGGTGGTGGAGATGGATGTGTGTGTGAGTGTGGAAGTGGGGGTGAGTGAGTGTAAGTCAAGCTGGGTGTTTGTGAGTCTGCTTTTGGAGAGGTGCTAGTGGTGTAAAGGTTGTGTTGTGGGTGAGTTGTGAGTGTGTATCTCAGTGCAGTGTTGTGGTGTTCCCTGCTGGCAGGTATGTAGAATTTGCAAAGGATCATGGTAGGGATTTTGGCCCTTTATGTAGGTTGGGTTGTGGGTGTGTCTTAGATGGATTTTTTTTTTTTTACTTTGTCAATGCTTGTTTGGTGTTTTTCTGTCTGTTTCTGTTTGATTTAGTTGAGCATGACGGAGACGTTCAGTTTACCGTGACAGAAGCTTTCTGCAGGATTTGGGGGGTCATCCGAGTCGGTCCCACTCACGTCTTCTATGTTGCAGCGTTCGCGTACGCGTCGGGCTCTTTTACGGGCGATTCACTGGTTTCCGTACGTGTCGGTTGTACGTATTGTGCTCCGTGCGAGTCGTTTGTATTTCACACGCATTCCATCGTACTGTGCCGGTCGTACAGCGCGGGTACGTGTCGGTCGGAATACAGTCCTGGTTTGTGTCAGTCGGTACGGTTTCCGACCTGGATCGGAATCGGGCCCTATGTGTTGAGTTTCAGGCAGTTGGATCTCATCCAGGTGGCTACAGCAGTCATGCAGGTGGCGAAGCTGGCTTTTGTTGCAGGAGTCTTGTCCGTCGGGGAGAGTATCAGTTGAGTGTCGTCAGCGCAGGAAAGAATGGTGATGCCTGCTATCCGATGAGGTCTGTCAGTGGTGCCATGTAGATGTTAAACAAGGTTGGGGTTCTTGGCTTCCAACGTGTAGGGTGGTGCACAGACAGAATATCGAGTTTCAAATATCAATATACAAAAATATCGAGTTTGAAATATCGTCATACAGGAATATCGAGAGCAAGAATATCATGGTCCAGAATATCGACATTAAGGTAAGAAATATCGTTTTTGAAAATATCGAAGTTAGTAATATCGTTTGTTAAAATATAGTTTTTAAAAAAATCGATTTTTATATTAGTGTTATGTATTTAGGATGTATTTTAAAAGTATGTGATGTAATTGTTTTGATTAAGTATTGATTTTGTTTTTTAATATATGTGTTAAATTTTTAGTAGTGATTAATTTTATGTTAATTAAATTTTGCGTTTTTTAGTTATGTAGTGGGTTGTGGGTTTATAGGGGAATAGGGTGGGAAGTAATTTAATTATAATAAAGTAATGAATATTTTTTATTTATTAGTATTTATTTAATTTAGATTTTATAGTGTTAACTGTGGGAATTAATTTTTTATTAATTAATTATTAATTGGTTGTTAATTTTTATTAATTATTTAATTGATAATTATGTTAATTGTATTTTTTTTTTAGGAGCGGGTTGTGGGTTTATAGGGGAATAGGGTGGGAAAGTAATTTAATTATAATAAATTAATTAATATTTTTTTATTATTAGTATTTATATAATTTAGATTTTATAGTGTTAATTGTGGAAATTAATTTATTATTAATTAATTGTTAATTATTATTAATTAATTGGTAATTATGTTAATTGTGTTATTTTTGTAGGAGCGGGTTGTGGGTTTATAGGGGAATAGGGTGGGAAGTAATTTCATTTTAGTAAATGTAATAATAGTTTTTATATATTAATATTTATTTAATTTTTAATTTATAGTGTTAATTGTGGGAATTAAGGGGCCCATTACGATGGCTGACGGACAAAGTCCGCCCTCCACCGTGACGGTAAACTGGACCGACCACCAGAGGTGCGGCAGTACCGCTGTGCCCATTAGGATGCGACCGCCACCGCGGCGGTCGCATCCCGCATTGTTTACATTGTGGCGGGCGGTGCTGTCAGCAGCACACGCCGCAATGTAAAAAATGCATGCAATGCATTGGCATGCACAACGTGACAGGCACCGGGCGGTGCCTGCCACCTTGTGCATGCCAATGTAGGGGGTACCATGGGTACCCCCAAGTGCAGCCACCCACCCCCACCCCTCCGGGGCCCGCAACGGGCCCCCAAAGCAATCCCGCATGCCTTTCCATGGCGGCAATGCCGCCATGGAAAGGCCTTCACCGCCAGGCATCCTAATATGGATGGCGGTGTCTTCCAGACACCACCACCATATTGGGCCCGAGTTCCGCCCGGCAGGCAATCGGAACAATTGCCTGCCTGCAGAAATGCGGCGGACGGTCTTTCCGTCTGCCGCTGTCCCCCCGCCATTGTAATATGGCGGGGGTAAATGGAGGGCGGGCGGGGAAAGATGTTGGGCGGATCGCCACCGCCGGTCGGGCGTTGGCGATCCGCCCGACATCATAATGACCCCCAAATTTATTAATAATTATTTATCAATTGTTTGTTAATTAATATTAATTAATTAAATATTTTGTAATTAATTATGTTAATTGTGTCATTTTTTAGGAATGGGTGGTGGGGTTTATAGGGGAATAGGGTGTGAAGTAATTTATTTAAAATTAATTTAAAATTAATTGATAATTAATGGTATTTAATTTATTAAAAATTAATTATGGCAATTTTGTAATTAATTTGAGATGTGAGTTGTGGGGTTTATAGTGCTAAAGCGTGTGAAGTAAATTATTTTCAAATAATTACCAAGGGGCCGATTCCGATCTTGGCCGGTAGGGCTCCGATTCGGAGCCCTATTTCCCGACCGATTCGTACGCGCGTCCGGGCGAGCGAGTACGATGCGAAATCGCCGACCGACTCGTCTGGGCGTCCCGACCGCTCCGACTGACTCGATCCCGGGTCGAACCGCACCGACCGACTCGCTCGGACTCGACTCGCACCGCGCAATGGAGACGTTCCCCGGCCGGGTAAGTACGATGCGCTCCGCGAGCAGTCCGACCAAGCCGCGCACTCCGGCTCCAAAGAGCAGTCGGAGCCGTACTTTGGGGGTCCGTGTTGGACCCCCTGTCGCGCGTAGCCGCGCGAGTCGCACACAGGGGGACCCATGGGTCCCCCTACACGTGCATGTACGGCGCGACCCGCATAGACGCGAACACGCTGTAGGAGGCGCCCTTGTTCGCGTCGTGCCCATTGAGTCAATGGGAGCCCGTGTACGCGTCGTACGACTGGCTCCCATTGACTTCAATGGGAGTCCGACCGAATCGAGTCCGATGGCATACGTGCGCATCGTACTCGTTCGGTCGGGCTGCTAAGGTCCGATTCGGTCGGAAATCTCTCCGAGTCCGGCTCGGTCGGAGAGATTTCCGGCCCGAATCGGAATCGGCCCCCAAGTTATTAATTGAAAAAAATTTAAAATTAGTTATGGAAGTTGTGTCATGACTTTTATGTGTGTGTTGTGGTGTTTATTGGGGTAGAAGGTGGAAAGTATTCTATGTTTTATTAATGAATAATTATTTGCTCATTATTATTCATTCTTTAATTGATACATTTTTATGGTTATTGTTTACTTTTATTTTGTGTGTGATTTTGGTTTTATATGGGTAATGTTTAGTTAGTAAATTAATTTTTATATGTTTTAGTTTGATTTTTAATTAATAATATTTGTTTATTTGATAATTAATTATGCTAATTATGGAGGTACAATTTTTTAATAAATTTAGATGTGTGTTGTGAAATGTGTGGTGTTATAGGGTAGGAAATAAAGAATATTTATTTTACG
>CAWUFW010024569.1:0-58256 GCA_963921515.1 Calotriton arnoldi | reverse complement strand
CAGTGTCTAGAATATCACACTGAGTAGAAAAAGTTACTTAAAATATAATCTAAAAAGTAACGTATAAAGTAATCTGTAAAGTAACTGAAAAGTAATTTCGAAATATTGACTTACCTGTAATTCAACCAACTGCATTTGAACCTGCATTCAACTGTAAAACATTGCATAATATTTTGCAAAGTATTATTTCACTTACCTGCACCAGGCTTGGCTTGGTTCTAGAAATAAAATACCTTCATAATATTGTTATACAAACAAATTGGTCTGAGTTCAGTCTTTGGGTGTGTGACATCACTTGCTGCCTGAGCGTGTACAACAAATGCTTTACACTACCCTCTGATAAAGCCTTACTGCTCGCCCACACTACCACAAATAGAGAGTAGGGTATCTACTTTTACCTCAGCCTACCCTTTGGGGTTCCACTGAACTCTGTGCACACCATACCTCATTTTGGTATAGTATATACAGAGCCAGCTATCTACATTGGTGGGTCAGCAGTGGGACATACAACTTTGCATTTGTTGGACTGACTTTTTCAACACCTGATCACACGACAGAACTCTTAAATTGTCTTTAGAATTCTGAATTTTTTGAATTGACAAATTTTTCCAAATTACTAAAAGTCTTGTTAGAGCATTGGTTAAGTCCTTTTAGAATTCTAGAAAAATAAAAACTCACTATAGTTAGGGGTAAGAGGGGCTAGAATTTTTAGAATGTCTCTTAACAAGAACCCAACTTTTAGTGAAAATATTACTAATGACAGAGAATATGGTTGTGGAGCTCAACCTCACCCCTTATCTCCACTTAGAATTTAGGGAGTTAAAGTCCCTCCAAATAAAAGATCCAGGAGTTGTTGGCAGGGTATGCTAAGGACCACCTGTTGGAAAACGGGGCACCCCTATCTGTGATGTAGGTATCAGTTGCTGTCCCTATCTCTTTAGGAGAAACCCTCCTCATGCAGGTGTAGTGCGTGTAGTGCGTGTAGTGTTAGGGTTCAAAGGTGTACAATATGGCTTAGAACATTTGTATGCAATCATTTCCTGGAAAGCACCATCCCGCTAGCACATGATAATCAACATAACTCAGTCATATCAATACAGTTTACATTTAAACCATAATATCTTCACATGACATATATGTGCGCTGGGCTTTCCTTTCCCATACTTATAAGTTCACATAACCAAAACTTTGAACCCTTCTCAGAGCCTTGTGCTCTTCCATTTGCTCATTACTGCATAGGCAATGTGTGGCAAAACTGGACTTATCAAATGCCATAAATGCGCACCAGAATGGGATACTATGTTTCCCGCCGCTAGACACCAATGTTGGAAAACGAGGCAGCATCTGTGAGGCCTGCACAAATAACATGTCACATTTGTCCTTCATTGGGAACCAAACACCCTAGTGTAGCGCCTGACTCTCAGAGGGTAGCGTTGCAGAGCAGTCTAAGGCTTACTCAAGGGAGGTGGTTGTGGGCTAGTATTCGCCATTACAGGTGCGCAGAAATAACACTCAATAATTGATTGTCCAGTCTGTACTTTGATTATAAAAGTAAGAGTACATTTATTAGACACACACACTACTCAATACTATGCACCAATTTACAAATATACATAACCTGTTGGAATTACTTTGTGACATTGCATAATGTCTCCACCACTCCCACGGGGGGGGTCTAGTACCACCACTCCCATGTATGCACATCATCTTGCCCCCCAATGCAGTGGGTTGACACAACCTGGAGCGAGAGCCTTGCCAACTGGCACCATCCCAGTGGCGACCCACCCCATCATCTCAACAAGCATTAAAAATAGGTACACCTGCCCTGGGGACACATAACCCTGACTGAGCATTGTATACTGACCATACAGTATGCAGCTCTACATCTTAGTAGCTAACAGTCTGGGTTGTTCCTCCCCTAGTGCAGTATCAAGAATACATGTGTGGGCATCACTTTAAATGAGGTACTTGTCATAGCTGATAACAGTTGTAATGCATTGCAATCACAGCCTCTAAAAGGCATCACAGGTAAAATCACAGAATTAAGCATTTACAGCCAGACACCCTAGCAGGACTGTCTGGCCACATAACCCCACTTTGCTTATGACATCACCTTACACAGGTACTTCACGTTACACATGTGCCTTGCAGTCCCTCTAAAAAGAAATAACATTGTTAAATGCATTTGTGGTGCAATTACACCTCTTCACCTCCAGGGGATGCCCTTCTCCAGACATCCCCAACTCAGCCCTTCACACCTTGAGGCAGTCCCTAAGGCACCCCCAGCTGCAGAACAAAAGCTCCAGCCTTGGGGATGCTGATGATGCCTGGCTGAGCCCTTGAGGGGTTATTCTTTGTAAGTCCCCAGAGACTTAGGGAGGGACATTTTTCGTGCTGGGGGAGACTGCGTGGCTCCTGCAGCTCCCCTGCACCTAGGCACCCATCTTGCAGTGACCCCGTCCTCCTGGGGCCACCACAAGCCAAGAAAAAGCAGCTTTCCCCAGCAGGCCGGTCCGGGCCTGCAAGGCATTATGGGGCGCTTCTCCTTAGCCCTGTGAATATTGTAGCAGCGGCTCTCCCGCTGCGTCAGGTAGAGCCGCGATGTGGGCCTCCGGCTGCGTCCTGCCTCATTGGAGGGTGCGGTCCCACCCGGACCCCCAGATGAGTTATTGCAGCTCGGAGAGCCCACCCCCGGCTGCTCTGTCCGTTGTTCGGGGGCCCGGTCCCACCTGGGCCCCTGGCGCCTCCTCTTATCCTCTGCGGGGTCCCGGTCCCACCCGGGAACCCCTCGTGGCTCCATCGTTGGAGAGCAGCCCGGGAGCCCACCCCCGGCTGCCCCCGCCCGGCCAGCACTCTCGCCTGCTGCCGCGGGTCCCGGCACCGCAGTTCTGGTCTGCCTGCTCCGGCGGGCAGACGCGAAGACTCCCGCTGGCCCGGCTGGACCTCGGGGGAGTGCAGCGGCACTCCCCCGGCCTCCTCCTTCTGTTCGGGGCCCGGGGATGGGGTCCCGGGCCCCTGGGCCATCTTCATGGGGGGTGCGACGGCGTCCCCCGGCTTGTCTTCCGGCCGCCTCCTCACCGACACCATCGGGGCCCGGAGTTGGGATCCCGGGCCCCAAAGGCATCTTCGCGGGGGCGCGACAGCGCACCCCGCCCTCCGTCATCGCCGGGGGCCAGGGTGGGCTCATGGCACCCGGTTGGGCCACTTCACGGGGAGCGGACGGCGCTCCCCGGCTTTTCTTCGTGTTGAGGGCAGCCTCCGGGACCTGACCACCCCGGGGGCACATTCAAGACCGGCGGCGGAGCCCCACGCGCTTCGTCGTCGGTCTGGCCAGAGGTCAAAGGTCGCCTACCTTCTGGGGGGCATATCTCAGCCCACAGGGTACCGATCTGCGCCATTTTTGCCTCTTCTTGCTCCTGGTGGCGCTCCCCAGCCACTGGGAGCACTTTCCTTCGCCCTCCTGGTCCCAAGGAGGGTGAACTCGGCAGGGAGCGGTCTTCACTGGCTCCCTGTGCCAGCCTTTTGCCTGGCTCTCTTCCTCGGCCTCTCTTCTCCTTGCGCAGAGGCCCAGGCTTCTGCTCACTGGCCCTGGACTCCCTTCCTGGCGCAATTCTGCATCCTGGGACAGTCAGGGGGTTCCTCCTTCCAACTGCCCATGGCGCCAGGCTCCAGCACCAGTCTTCCTCAGCAGACCACACCCCAGAGAGAGCTCCTCTTCCTGTGCAAACTATTTTAAAGAATTGGGGAGGGGGCTGGCAGGAAGTCTCTGTTTGCCCTATCACACAGCGACACATCACTTCTCTGCCCCTGCTCCCTCCTTCCTGCCCAGGCCTCTGGGTTTGTTCAAAATGGCGTCGTCCAGGGGTCTCATGCCACATGGTCTCTGAGAGCCCCTTCCCCCCTCGCTGCCTTCTTCTCCAGAGCAGCCTGGTGCCTGGCACCAGGTGACAGCTGCTGATGGATGAACCTGTAGCTCCACCCATCTTCTCTTCTTGGAGTGGAGGCCTTCACCCTTGGAATGCTTGTTGTGCAGGGCTGGACCTCTGAGGCTACAGCTTGGAGAGGAAGGTCTAATTCAGCCTGGCAGGGTCAGCCCCAGCCAGGCCCTGGTTATGAGCTGACTCAGAGAAATATGACATTTCTGGATGACCCAAAAGCAGTACAAATATGACTTTGGACCCTGCAGAATACTTCTTCTCACATAAGTTACAGTGGACTTCAGTGCGTGTCTGGAACTTGTAGGCCCTAGGAAAGCAAAACTAGCCTATGTGCTTCCCATCCTCATAGGAGAATAATGGAATAAAAACAGTAAAGCACACTGACTTTCCCTCAAATGTTTCTTCCCATTGTAGAAGGACTATTCCATGTGACCACCCAGTTCTGCATTAGTCCTGCCACACCATTCAATTTGTAGCTGCTCCTGGGCTGCGCACGCTAGGAATCTCCCCTGCGCAGCCCTTATACTTGTGCACCCGCATGTACACACGTGTCTGCATGTAACCAGCCCGATGCCCCTTATTCTGGCTGCAGCGCAGCGGCCTACTCGCGCCAGGGGGACACCGGTAAAATAAACATGCAGTCCCTTTCATCATGAGTTCACTGTGGGTGAGTCCCAACTTATGAGGCTCTCCCACAGTAAAAGCTCAACACATAGGTGTTCAAAAAGCGAACAATCCGGGCGGCTCAGATGGTCAGAACCACCTTCTAACACCACCCCTCTGAGCAAGGTGAAGACCTCTCAGATGGGGAAGAGGATGAGGATAACTTCCAACCTCCTCCACTTCCTAGGGAGAACATGGTCCCTGTGCCCCTGACTCCAAGAATACAAACCACAGCACCTAGATCCCACACAGGTGGGTCAGGTGCTTCTGAGTCCATTGAGCACAGCCGCAATGAAGAGACCAACCTTTTAGTAAGGTTGGCCAAAAGATTAGACCTAGAGACCAGACTCCTGGCTCTAGAAAAAGAAAGAGCAGAGATGGGCCTAGCACCCATCAATGGTGGCAGAAACCTAATAAATAGGGTCAGAGAGCAATCTTATGATCCCAAAATCCCCAAAGGGATTGTCCCTAAATTTGAGGATGGTGATGATATCACCAAGTGGTTCACAGCCTTTGAGAGGGCTTGTGAAGCCAGAAAAGTGAAGAAAGCTCAATGGGGGGGGGGCACTCCTTTGGAAACTGTTCTCTGGTAAGTGCAGAGACAGACTTCCGACCCTTAGTAGGGCAAAAGCAGAGTCCTATGAACTCATGATGGGCACCCTGATTGAGAGATTTGGACTCACTACTGAGGAGTATAGAATTAGATTCAGGGGCTCAGAAAACCCAGAGTCAGGCCTTGGTGGAATTTGTAGACTACTCAATGAAAACATTAGGTGGCTGGTTGACTGGAACTAAAGTGCAAGATTATGATGGTCTTTATAATTTGTTTATGAAAGAATACATATTAAGTAATTACATTGATGAAAAGTTGCATCAGTATCTGGTAGAACTAGGTCCAATTTCTCTCCAAGAATTGGGAGTGAAGGTGGACCACTGGGTCAAGACAAGGGTGACCAGGACGTCCACTGGGGGTGACCAAAAGAAAGGGGTTACAAAACCTCCCCATTGAAAAGACAGTGAGCATCCTAAAGATAAAAGTAAGGAGTCCCAGGTAGCCCCCCAAAAACCTGTCCAGGAGGGTGGGCCCAAAGACACCTCACAAATTAAAACTGGGTACCAAGGTAAGAGTTGGGATCCCAAAAAGGTATGGTGTCACGACTGTCAAAATATAAGACACCACACCACGGACCATAGCTGTCCTACAAACCAAGCCCCTAGTGTAGCTCCAGGGATTGCCATTGTAGCTTGGGAGGGTGGTTCCTCAGATGAGTAAGTCCTCCTAGGTCCTGAAACTGTTGAGGTAGGCCAGCTCCCCAAAGGGACTGACCTGGACAGAAGGATGTAAAGCAGAGTAGGCCCTGCAACTTTCAAACTACTTTCTCTACTCTTCCTCGCCTGAAAGACTAGGAAGACTCTCCCAGATTTGGCTGAGTCTCCTGGCTTTTGGGCTGTGGGGGGGGGGGGGGCTGGCTTGTGTAGGAAGTTCGGTTTCTTTTGCAGTAACCCCCCACTTTTAGCCAGACTACTGATGCACTTTGACTTGATGTGCCATGGGTCCCTGCCAATCAGGTTCCCAGGGCCTGTGTTCTTTCCCAAAACTGTACCTTGTATCCCCAATTGGCACCTCTAAGGCCACATGTCAGTCCCTTGTAAAATGTACCATGGGTACCAAGGGCACAGTGGCCAGGGAAGGTCACATATTTTGCCATCCTTAGAGGCCCTGTACCTTTACACACACTGCCATTGCAGGCTGTGTGTTTTGGTGCACAACAAAGTGAAGAGTCGACATGGCACACATCCCTGTGTGCCATGCCTACAACCCACTGCCCTGGCATAGGTCAGCCACCCCTCTACCTGGGTGCACTATACCAGTGGTGAGGGTACAGGTGCAAGAGCCCTGTACCCCTACAGTGTCTAGACCAATTCTTTGACATTGTAAGTACAGTAACGCCATTAAGGGTATATAGTGCTGGGAGTTTGTCATTACGAACTCCACGGCACCATAATAGCTTTATTGAAAACTGGAAAGTTTGGTTTCAAACTTCTCAGCATATTAATCCCACACTGATGCCAGTGTGGGTTTACCCTGGAATACCAACTCCCACAAACTTGTACTTACCTGCAAACCGATAACTTCATTTCCTCCCATAGGATTGCATTAACTGTTTTCCTTGAAAATTCCTGTGTGTGGAGTTGGTTTGTATGAAAAACTGTAAAACTGGAAATGTACAAAACTGATTTACTTACCTTTTTTCTAGGAAATGTCCCAGTGTGATATCTAGGCATATCACACTGAGTAGAAAAAGTAACTTAAAATATAATCTAAAAAGTAACGTACAAAGTAATCTGTAAAGTAACTGAAAAGTTATTTCGAAATATTGACTTACCTGTAGTTCACCCAACTGCATTTGAACCTGCATTCAACTGTAAAACATTGCATAATATTTTGCAAAGTATTATTTCACTTACCTGCACCAGGCTTGGCTTGGTTCTAGAAATAAAATACCTTCATAATATTGTTATACAAACAAATTGGTCTGAGTTCAGTCTTTGGGTGTGTGACATCCTTTGCTGCCTGAGTGTGTACAACAATTGTTTTACACTACCCTCTGATAAAGCCTTACTGCTCGCCCACACTACCACAAATAGAGAGTAGGGTATCTACTTTTACCTCTGCATACACTTTGGGGTTCCACTGGACTCTGTGCACACCATACCTCATTTTGGTATAGTATATACAGCGCCAGCTACCTACATTGGTGGGTCAGCAGTGGGACATACAGCTTTGCATTTGTTTGACTGACTTTTTCAACACCTGATCACACGACAGAACTCTTAAATTTAGAATTCTGAATTTTTTGAATTGACAAAGTTTTCCAAATTACTAAAAGTCTTGTTAGAGCATTGGTTAAGTCCTTTTAGAATTTTAGAAAAATAAAAACTCACTATAATTAGGGGTAAGTGGAGTTAGAATTTTTAGAATGTCTCTTAACAAGAACCCAACTGTTAGTGAAAATATTACTAATGACATAGAGAATATGGTTGAGGAGCTCAACCTCACCCCTTATCTCCACTTAGAATTTAGGGAGTTAAAGTCTCTATGTAAACTTAAAAACATAACCATGGGGACCCATCCCTCCAAATAAAAGATCCAGGAGTTGTTGGCAGGGTATGCTAAGGACCACCCCTCTGAGCAAGGTGAAGACCTCTCAGATGGGGAAGAGGATGAGGATAACTTCCAACCCCCTCCACTTCCTAGGGAGAACATGGTCCCTGTGCCCCTGACTCCAAGAATACAAATCACAGCACCTAGATCCCATACAGGTGGGTCAGGTGCTTCTGAGTCCATTGAGCACAGCTGCAATGAAGAGACCAACCTTTTTGTAAGGTTGGCCAAAAGTTTAGACCTAGAGACCAGACTCCTGGCTCTAGAAAAAGAAAGAGCAGAGATGGGCCTAGCACCCATCAATGGTGGCAGCAACTTAATAAATAGGGTCAGAGAGCAATCTTATGATCCCAAAATCCTCAAAGGGATTGTCCCTAAATTTGAGGATGGTGATGATATCACCAAGTGGTTCACAGCCTTTGAGAGGGCTTGTGAAGCCAGAAAAGTGAAGAAAGCTCACTGGGGGGGGGGGGGCACTCCTTTGGAAACTGTTCTCTGGTAAGTGCAGAGACAGACTTCCGACCCTTAGTAGGGCAAAAGCAGAGTCCTATGAACTCATGATTGGCACCCTGATTGAGAGATTTGGACTCACTACTGAGGAGTATAGAATTAGATTCAGGGGGCTCAGAAAACCCAGAGTCAGGCCTTGGTGGAATTTGTAGACTACTCAATGAAAACATTAGGTGGCTGGTTGACTGGAACTAAAGTGCAAGATTATGATGGTCTTTATAATTTGTTTATGAAAGAATATATATTAAGTAATTACATTGATGAAAAGTTGCATCAGTATCTGGTAGACCTAGCTCCAATTTCTCTCCAAGAATTGGGAGAGAAGGTGGACCACTGGGTCAAGACAAGGGTGACCAGGACGTCTACTGGGGGTGACTAAAAGAAAGGGGTTACAAAACCTCCCCAGAGAAAAGACAGTGAGCATCCTAAAGATAAAAGTAAGGAGTTCCAGGTAGCCCCCCAAAAACCTGTCCAGGAGGGTGGGCCCAAAGACACCTCACAAACTAAAACTGGGTACCAAGGTAAGAGTTGGGATCCTAACAAGGTATGGTGTCACGACTGTCAAAAGACAGGACACCACACCACGGACCCTAGCTGTCCTACAAACCAAGCCCCTAGTGTAACTCCAGGGGTTGCCATTGTAGCTTGGAGGGTGGTTCCTCAGATGAGGAAGTCCTCCTAGCTTTCAACTGGAAGATGGGCCCAAAAGGTGAGTTGGAGATTCCAGAGGGGAGTAGACACTTCCACCACCTACTGGTGAATGGAATCTCAGCCACTGCCCTGGGAGATACCTGTGCCAGTCACACTGTGGTGGATGACAGGTTTGTACTCTCAAACCAGTATGTCCGAGGGGAAAGAAAAAGAGTAAGGGCTATCCACGGGAGGTCACTGTTAGGCCTGTCACTGTAGTGTCCCTAGAAATAGCTGGGCCCCTTAGTTGGAGAAAGGTGGTAGTCAATAAAGACCTCCCCCTTGATTGTCTCCTTGGGAATGACCACCCAGAGGTTGGTCTGAGCCAAAGAGAGGTACTGGTCCGGTGCCAGGCCTCTTCCAAGGAACTTGGGGGGTGGGCGGGGGCTGAACCTGCAGTTAGTGCAGATAAGCCTCAAAAGAAAAATAATAGACAGTGTAGGAAAGGTGGACAACTGTTAGCCACAGTTCCAGTGGGCCAGGGAGAGTCTATCCCAGTAAGGGAGAACTCCAAAATTGGCACTGGTCAAGTCCTCCCTAGCCAACAAAAAGACCTGACTAGTCAGGCAACTGTCCGGCCTGAGTTGGTGGCGCCTCAGCTGACATAACAGAGGGTGGAAGAAGGGTGTTCACTATAAAGTGTAGTGGCCCCCTACCCTAAAACAGCAGACAGGCCACCAGAACCCAAAGAAGCCGGTTAGGTAGCCACTTCACCTACCAGTGAAGATGTAAAGGTGTGGTTCTTGGCACTGACAGGTGTCAGTAGCCTCTGGGGTGTTACCCTTTATGGCAACACTGTCCTTGGCATGGTGGCCTAGCCCCCTGCTAAATAGCAAGTTAGGCCCCCTGACCCTATTGGTCATGGTGGGGTTACTCAAACTGTGGGTATCCTCTGGGTAAGCTGGGTTTTGCCCAAACTAAGTTAGAATTTGCAGAGGTAGGCACCTCTGAACCCAAACTAAAAAGATGGGGTAAAGACACTAAAGAGCTAGGAAATGAGCTTTGGGAATTAGGTCCTGAAATTGTTGAGGTAGGCCAGCTCCCCAAAGGGACTGACCTGGACAGAAGGATGTAAAGCAGAGTAGGCCCTGCAACTTTCAAACCACTTCCTCTACTCTTCCTCGCCTGAAAGACTAGGAAGACTCTCCCAGGTTTGGCTGACTCTCCTGGCGTTTGGGCTGGGGGGGGGGGGGGCCTGGCTTGTGCAGGAAGCTGGATTTCTGTTGCAGAAACCCTCCCACTTTTTGCCAGACTACTGATGCACTTTGACTTGATGTGCCCTGGGCCCCTGCCAATCAGGTTCCCACTGCCTGTGTTCATTCCCAAAACTGTACCTTGTATCCCCAATTGGCACCTCTCTGGCCACATGTCAGTCCCTTGTAAAAGGTACCATGGGTACCAAGGGCACTGTGGCCAGGGAAGGCCTCTAAGGACTGCAGCAATAATGGTGCCACCTTTAGAGGCCCTGTATCTTTACATGCCATTGCATGCTGTGTGTTTTGGTGCAGACCAAAGTGAAGAGTCGACATGGCACACTTCCCTGTGTGCCATGCCTACAACCAACTGGCCTGGCATAGGTCAGCCACCCCTCTACCTGGGTGCACTATACCAGTGGTGAGGGTACAAGTGCATGAGCCCTGGACCCCTACAGTGTCTAGACCAATTCTTAGACATTGTAAGTACAGTAATGCCATTAAGAGTATATAGTGCTGGGAGTTTGTCATTATGAACTCCACGGCACCATAAAAGCTTTACTGAAAACTGGGACGTTTGGTTTCAAACTTCTCAGCACATTAAACCCACACTGATGCCAGTATGGGTTTACCCTGGAATACCAACTCCCACAAACTTGTACTTACCTGCAAATTGATAACTTCATTTTCTCCCATAGAATTGCACTAACTGTTTTCCTTGAAAATTCTTCTAAGTGTGGAGTTGGTTTGTATGAATAATTGCAAATATACAAAAACTGATTTACTTACCTTTTCTCTAGGAAATGTCCCAGTGTGATATCTAGGCATATCACACTGAGTAGAAAAAGTAACTTAAAAAGTAATCTAAAAAGTAACGTACAAAGTAATCTATAAAGTAACTGAAAAGTAATTTTGAAATATTGACTTACCTGTAATTCAACCAACTGCATTTGAACCTGCATTCAACTGTAAAACATTGCATAATATTTTGCAAAGTATTATTTCACTTACCTGCACCAGGCTTGGGTCTAGAAATAAAATAACTTAATAATATTTTTATACAAACAAATTGGTCTGAGTTCAGTCTTTGAGTGTGTGACATCATTTGCTGCCTGAGTGTGCACAACAAATGCTTAACACTACCTTCTGTTAAAGCCTTACTGCTTGTCCACACTGTCACAAATAGAGAGTAGGGTATCTACTTTTACCTCTGCCTACCCTTTGAGGTTCCACTGGACTCTGTGCACACCATACCTCATTTAGGTATAGTATATACAGAGCCAGCTACCTACATTGGTGGGTCAGCGGTGGGACATACAACTTTGCATTTGTTGGACTGACTTTTTCAACACCTGATCACACGACAGAACTCTTAAATCGTCTTTAGAATTCTGAATTTTTTAATTAAATTTTTCCAAATTACTAAAAGTCTTGTTAGAGCCTTGATTTAGTCCTTTTAGAATTTTAGAAAAATAAAAACTCACTATAGTTAGAGGTAAGTGGGGTTCGAATTAAAAACATGAGTGGGTTACAAAACCTCCCCAGAGAAAAGACAGTGAGCATCCTAAAGATAAAAGTAAGGAGTCCCAGGTAGCCCCCCAAAAACCTGTCCAAGAGGGTGGGCCCAAAGACACCTCACAAACTAAAACTGGGTACCAAGGTAAGAGTTGGGATCCCAAAAAGTTATGGTGTCACAACTGTCAAAGACAAGACACCACACCACGGACCATAGCTCTCCTACAAACCAAGCCCCTAGTGTAGCTCCAGGGGTTGCCATTGTAGCTTGGGAGGGTGGTTCCTCAGATGAGGAAGTCCTCCTAGGTCCTGAAACGGTTGAGGTAGGCCAGCTCCCCAAAGGGACTGACCTGGACAGAAGGATGTAAAGCAGAGTAGGCCCTGCAACTTTCAAACCACTTCCTCTACTCTTCCTCACCTGAAAGACTAGGAAGACTCTCCCAGGTTTGGCTGAGTCTCCTGGCTTTTGGGCTGTGGGTCGGGGGGGGGGGGTCTGGCTTGTGTAGGAAGCTGGGTTTCTGATGCAGTAACCCCCCCACTTTTTGCCAGACTACTGATGCACTTTGACTTGATGTGCCCTGGGTCCCTGCCAATCAGGTTCCCAGGGCCTGTGTTCTTTCCCCAAACTGTACCTTGTATCCCCAGTTGGCACCTCTAAGGCCACATGTCAGTCCCTTGTAAAATGTACCATGGGTACCAAGGGCATAGTGGCCAGGGAAGGCCTCTGAGGGCTCCAGCACTTATTGTGCCACCCTTAGAGGCCTTGTACCTTTACACACACACACTGCCATTGCAGGCTGTGGGTTTTGGTGCAGAACAAAGTGAAGAGTCGGCATGGCACACATCCCTGTGTGCCATGCCTACAACCCACTGCCCTGGCATAGGCCAGCCACCCCTCTACCTGGGTGCACTATACCAGTGGTGAGGGTACAGGTGCAAGAGCCCTGTACCCCTACAGTGTCTAGACCAATTCTTTGACTTTGTAAGTACATTAATGCCATTAAGGGTATAAAGTGCTGGGAGTTTGTCATTACGAACTCCACGGCACCATAATAGCTTTACTAAAAACTGGGAAGTTTGGCTTCAAACTTCTCAGCACATTAAACCCACACTGATGCCAGTGTGGGTTTACCCCGGAATACCAACTCCCACAAACTTGTACTTACCTGCAAACCGATAACTTCATTTCCCCCCATAGGATTGCATTAACTGTTTTCCTTGAAAATTCCTGTGTGTGGAGTTGGTTTGTATGAAACACTGTAAAACTGCAAATGTACAAAACTGATTTACTTACCTTTTTTCTAGGAAATGTCCCAGTGTGATATCTAGGCATTTCACACTGAGTAGAAAAAGTTACTTAAAATATAATCTAAAAAGTAACGTACAAAGTAATCTGTAAAGTATCTGAAAAGTAATTTCGAAATATTGACTTACTTGTAATTCAACCAACTGCATTTGAACCTGCATACAACTGTAAAACATTGCATAATATTTTGCAAAGTATTATTTCACTTACCTGCACCTGGCTTGGCTTGGTTCTAGAAATAAAATACCTTAATAGTATTTTTATACAAACAAATTGGTCTGAGTTCAGACTTTGGATGTGTGACATCATTTGCTGCCTGAGTGTGTACAACAAATGCTGAACCCTGCCCTCTGATAAAGCTTTACTGCTCGCCCACACTACCACAAATAGAGAGTAGGGTGCTATCTACTTTTACCTCTACCTACCTTTGCCGTTCCAGTGGACTCTGTGAACTCTATACCTCATTTTGGTATAGTATAGACAGAGCCAGCTTCCTACACTTAGGTATCTCCCAGATTGGATACTTATCAATCCCTAGTATATGGTACTAAGGAACCCACTGCATAGATACACCAGGGGTCCCCCATGGGCTGAAGCATGTATAATCCCACCAAACTGTAACTACAGGCCTTCCATTGCAGCCTGTATAAGCTGGTGCTAGTTTTCCTATGTCTAAAGTCACTGCACTTAAAACCTATAAGTCACCCCTAAAGCAGGCCCTTCAATCCGGAAGGCAGGGTGTTCGGTTCTAAGTGTGAGGACACCCCTACAGCCTACAGAGTCCATTCTCCCGGGTTGTAAGTGCGACAGCCATATAACATATAGAGGGGCATCGCGTCATTACGCGATGACCATCTCGAAACTGGCTGGAACTAACCCTATCATGTTTGGTATCAAACATGTTTGAATCATACCTCCCACACCGTAAACAGTGTGGGAGGTATGATTCCATGCACTGTAAAGCTCCTCCGGGAGGCCCTCAGTGCTCCCGGTACCAGTCTTCTAGACCCGGACAGCACAACATGTCTGCTGCTGACAAGAGACACGATTCTGCCCTCCTGCTGCTAAGCCAGGCTCGAGCAGAGGACGGCAGAACAATAGGTATCCTCTTAGAGGGAGGTGTGGCCACCTCCCAGACAGGGTTTAGTGTATTGGGGCTGGGTGGGAGCGCTTGCCAGCGCCACTCATTCTGCTTGTAGGGCACATTTGGTGCCCTCCTTGCATAGTCCAGTTCAAACCAGCTCAGGGAGCCGTTGGACAAAGGATATGGGAGTATCCTCCCCACTGGGAGGCAACCCTGAATCGTCCCAACCCCCTCACTAGGGTACTTAAGGGCTTACCTGAGGGTAGGTCCCTAGATTCGTCATGGGACAAGATTCATTTCAAGACACCACTTATACTCCGACCGTCTGGGCACTCTGGACTTCGCTCTGGGCATCAAGGCTGCAACTGGGAAGACTCCTGCTGCTCCTGATCTCGTCGCCTTGCTCGTCTGCTGCAACTTCTGTGCCTGTGCTCCATACAGGTTCTTCACAAGGCCTGTGGACATCCAAGACACCCGAAGGAATCTCCCTTGGAGTGAAGGAGTCACTCCCTTGCATCCGCAGGCACCGCAACGCAGCTGACCGGTCTGCTGATCCTGAACTCCCACGGACTCCGAAAGGCTCAGTAACACAGGTGGTGGTTCTGCAACTCTCTCAAGGCCTGCTCTGTCTTCCTACTGAGTTTGAGGCCAGTATCCTACATCAGAACCGCTGGAACAGAATCCCTGTGCACCGCATCAACTTGCCGTTGCAAAGGCTTGTTGTCTCTCTCCTCCAGAGATCTTCGGGCTCCAAGAAGCTCCAACCTCAAGCATCCTCTTCAGCCAAGATCTTTGTCCTCACCACTTCCTTTGCACCGTGGGCCTTCATCCTTGGTGAGCTGCTCAAGGCCCTCTTGCGACTCCTGTGCCTCTGGCCTATGGGTCCTCTCAAGGTTCTTCTTTCATTCCAGTGGGCTCCCCTGCTTGCTCGGGGCCTGCTCTGACTTACCTAGTCGTGGTGAGTCACTTGGACCTTGCTGGTCCTGACACTGCACCTTCTTCGATTTCTATGCCTGTTGCCGTTGCCAAGGCTTGTTGGTGTCCCTGCCAGACACTGACCCCCTGGCTCTCGACATCCGACATGGGACAGCTCGTAACCGGCTCCTGGCCTTCTACAGCATAGCCTGGTCCGTACAGCTGCAACTTCCATGCCTCCTGGTCACTGCTGAGTGGCATAGACTGTCCCCTCTGCTTGCAGGTACCTCTTATCTTGAAACCACCTTTGGGTTCCACCGGACTCCTTCGACTTCTTCTCTAGCGGCATCTTTCCTGAAGTCCTCCATTGTGGTCTACGGCGGTTTCCGACGTCACTTGACACCTATGCACCCGGCTTCCCTGGTGTAGGTATCCTGGTTCCTGGGGTATCCACGGGTGGGGTGACTCTCCAACCTTCCATCTTCCAAGGGGTTTCTTCAGGGTCCACTGGGAAGGCTCCTTCCTCTTTAAAACTGCAACCGCGACTTACCCATTGACTTGTGTTGATCACGCGGTCGTGTTCACACACTGCACACGGCCTCGGTGGGGTTCCTGGGTACTTACCTTGGGTGGTTCCTTGGGTCCTCAAGACTTCTACGTCTTCTTGGTCCATTCCTGACTTGAGTCGTGGTTCGCATTCCACTAATTTAGTATATGGTTTGGTCTCCCCCTGGAGGCCACTGTGTATTTGTGCTACTTACGTACTCTATATCCTAAGTATTGTGTGCATTGTGTTTCTATCTCCGGGTAGGAGATAGTACCAATGTGTTAGTGAGTGTTTGTAATAAAATACCTATTTTTATACCCACACTGTGTGATTCTTTTTCACTTAACCTATACCCTAAGACTAAGTATTGGTAAAACAAGTTGCTTTGCACTCCTTCTGGACTAAGCCTGAAGGCTGCTCTCCACAGCTACCACTTAGAGAACTTTCTAATGTCTAAAATCACCATAAGGGTTGTCTGGATTAGTGCAGGGTGCTACACTTACATAAGTGAGCACCATATGCTAAGCCAGCCTCTCACAACCCCGGATCAATGTTTTCGATGCAAGGCGAATGGGGCGGGTGGATGGGTACATATATTTTATTCATGCCCTAGCATACAGCAATTTTGGGAGGAGGTTTTTATGATTATTAGTCATTTCATGTCATTAGCTATCCTTCCATCAAAATCTTTGGTGCTGTTTGACTTCATGCATACGGGGCCCCAGCTTACAAAATATCAGCAGTATTTTATCTGTATTTCATTAGCGGTAGCCAGGTCCTTAGTACTGCAGAATTGGAAGTCATCAAAGGTGCCGACAATAGGTCAGTGGCTCACTAAGTTGGCCCGAACCTACCAGTTTGAGGAGTCATATGCAAAGAGGGTAGGGGTGCTTCGCAGATTTAAGGCTACATGGGCGGAATATTCTTCTAACTCTCTCTCAATATAAGATGTAGATTATTATGTATACTAGATAAAGAGATATGTGCTCTAGGGTACGGAAAACATTTGATCTGGGTGCAAGAGGGCAATGCTCCTTGTTAGATCTTAGTGTTGGATATATGCATATTTATTGTCAACAATTTTTTTTGTTTTTTTGTTATGCAATTAAAAAACATTATGGATATTGCTGCTATATGGAATGGGGTTTTTATGGTATTTCTAATTGGATGACTATATCTCTTTTAGCTGCCCTATACTTGATTATATATTAATAATGTATGAATTTATTGTTTTGCATGTTTTTCTCACAGGCTCGGAAAAAAAGAATTTAAAAAAAGGGGTGGGGGTACACAGAAATAGTGGAATTTGCAAGTTCCTATCAAGCCCTATAAAGGTCCACCATGAACAAGTCATCAAGTGACATAGGAGACTTTTGCAAAAATATGCACTTCCCCGTCAACATGCCAGAGGAAACAAAGGAACTAGTTTAAGACATAGGAAAAGATGAGATAGTTAGGGCTATCAGAGACGTAAAATATGGGAAAGCTGTGGGGCTGAGCAAACTTACCAAAGAACTATATAAAAGAATGGCTTGGACTCCAAGCACCGTACATGAAACCTATGTTCCTTGAAGCCAATGAAATAGGCCAGTTTCCCTATGACCAACATTTAGCCACCATAGTGCCAGTCTGAAAGTCGGAGCTATGCCTCCTGTAGACTATGTCAGTACTTAATGTAGAAAGTAAGTTCCTTACGAAAGTACTGGTCACTCAGCTAAGGCGGGTAGTCTTTAAACTGATTCATGATGCGCCAATGAAGTAAGATGAGAAAATAGGAGCCTCTGGCTGGCCGGCCCCATCCAGAAATATCCTGCATCGATATCAAGCCGAGGGGTCCCCTATAAGATAGGGGGAAGTCCCCTTCGCCCCAGGAATGAGGAGGCTGCAACTTTGCGACCCCAGCCATCCCGGATTGAGACTTTGCGGTCTGGGCCAGCAGCTGCGCTGACAAATGGTGGCTGAGCGACACTGCTGAAGACTGTGTGCAGGCACCAGAAAACAGGGTGGGTGGTAACCCG
Source organism: Calotriton arnoldi (assembly GCA_963921515.1). Lineage (NCBI taxonomy): Eukaryota > Metazoa > Chordata > Amphibia > Caudata > Salamandridae > Calotriton > Calotriton arnoldi. The sequence continues at coordinate 40,711 of CAWUFW010024569.1, read as the reverse complement.
GAGCAGCGGAACCCCAGGATAAGCGGCAGTGAGAGGCAGGCTGCCTCAAAAACACAGCAGGACAATTGCAGTGAGTCGCAAGGTGAGCAGCGGGAGTCGAATGCCCCAGATGTGGAACAATGAGGGCAGACATATATCATATGGTGTGATCCTGTCCAGCCCTAATGGAATTCTGAGTAGAGGTCAAGACTACTGTGCGGGATATTATGCAGAGGGAGGTCCCTTGTTCACTGGGTTTTTGCATGCTAAGCAGGTTTCCTCACACAGCTAAAACTTACGTTAAGAGTATGTTTCTAGACATGGCTCTAATACTGGCAAAGCAGGAAATTACCCGGTATTGGAAGGCAACTAAGAGTCCCAGAGTAGAGGCCTGGTGCAGTGAGCTTGAGAAATGGGCAAGATGTGAAAGTGGAGTGCTGTTCCGAGAGGACAAATGAGGCTGTATCTCCCTCGAGGTAGCAGGAAAGTGGGAGGCTTTGGCAGACTGTATGAGGGAACTAAACCCTCCATCGATAATGGTATCACCGGGGAATACAGGAACACAGGAAAGGGATGGGAATTAATGGAAGGATAATGCTTATGACTGCTTAACACAAACTGTAAAAATAAGCTACCTAATGATGAGGGACTATGAATGTAGGTGAGTCATGCCTTGCAGACCAGGATCTGCTGTGGATGACGGGGCACTGATATTGTGTGATGCTGCTCGGAGAAGAGGTTGGGACAGTTGAGGGGGGAATGTTGGGCACTGAGAGAGTTATTGATATGGAAGTAATGAAACCAACATATTGAAAGTATGGCTTGATATATATGTACAAATGTTAAGAACCAATAAAATTCTGTGTAAAAACAAATCATTAGAATTGGGTCATCCTGACGAGTTGAGTCTTATGCCTCATAGGAGAATTACGGTGGACATCAGATGTCTCTACAGCTGCCAGAGTAGATTGAGCGGTCACACAGCTGTACTATCCCTTGACTCCACGAAAGCATCCACCACTCTGAAGTGCACATACCTGAATCGAGTGTTGGAAAGAGTGTGCATAGTCCCCTGCTTGCCACGATGGAAAAAGCTCATCTATAGTCAACCAATGAGACTGAAAGTAAATGGTACTATATTGTACCCCCTTGGGGTTGGAGAGGGGTACGAGGAACGGATGGCCGCTTTCCCCAATGCTATTTGCACATTCAATGGAATCCCTGGCCTGCTGGATCCGGGAAGACCGGCAGGTTTGGGGACTGGGAGGGGAGGAAGACTGTGAGGACAGAATCTCTCTATACGCTGATGATATCCCCTTGTGTCTGTCATGCCCTAATGACACTATTCCCAGGCTCCTACAAATTTTCCAAATTTTCAGCAGAATCTCAGGATATACCATCAACTGGGAAAAATCCTTATTCCAACCATCAACAGGTTGGCCCTGGGAGTTGAAGTACAGAGAAACCATATCAATAGTTCTGGAGTGATGTAAATATTTAGGGGTATATGTAACAGATACCAAGGAAGTCTTCCTATCAAAAACTCTGTACCCCATTTTTGACAGTTTCAGGAATGAGGTTAGGCATTGGAGGCCCTGCACCGGCTATACTAGCCTAGGCCGCCACTGTTCAAAATGATCACCCCATACTTACTCTTTAATGTGTTCCAAAATATCCCTTACAGGATGCTATGGGAATTCCTTAGAAAGCTGTAGGCAAGCGGCCTGCACTCGGACGTGAAAGATGTCTGATGGATGAGCTACGGACGTGAGCTCCCTGTGATCTTTCTGAGGGGAATTGAAACTCTCCCTGAGGCAGCACCCACCAGACATGGTAGGCTGAATGTCTCAGACACCACACAGTGTATAGTTGAACCCGCCATGGTGGCTTCCTTACCAGCCTTCCCTCCCTGGCACTCGTTCCCTGAGTACATAATGACAATGGCCATCTTGCAGCCTACTCAGGGATTGCTGAACTGAAAGAGAAGCCGGCTTCGCTTAGGCCTTTTACCTTAAGATACGACTAAGGTGTATTCGGATAAATGACCTACTTTATTCTCAGTCTAAGATGGAGGACGAAATGAAGGCACTCTGGGATAAGTGTACAGATTTGGAAGACTGATCATGGCAAGATAATGTGTGGATCCGGAAAGTTCTGGAGTCAAAGGAAAGTGATGATATCATCCTGTACTGTAAGCCCCTTTCCCATTTTGTAATGAAGGAGGGAGATTCCCATAATCTGAACACACAGAGTGGGACTACCATGGGAAGCGTCAGGCACCTGCCTGTGTGACATAATAGTCACACTAGGGTCCTATAAAATAAAAATAAAAAAAAATGTAAATCTGCATTTGTAAAGCGCGAACTACTCACCCTTACGGGTCTCAAGGCGCTGGGGGCCGTCGTGGAAATTAAGTGAGCTATTGCCCAGAGTCACATGCTGCTGAGCTGAGCTGCCGCCGGAGATCGAACCGTGAGCCCTGTGCTCCGAAGTCAGCTGCCCTGGCCGCTGCACCACACCTCTCCACCCACCTAAGGACAATATTATGCGAGAAGCCAGAAAATGAGATCAGCTAATTTTCCAAGATCTCTTCCAGAATCTTCCGCAAGTGACCTTGAACAAAGGACGCATGCTATTCTCAGTGACTGCTGATCAACGTAGAAGGCAAATATGCTATTGGTGGATGTTTCCCTTTATGTTGTAGTTTCAGCTAGACTCTTGTTCTGATATGATCTGCACTGTAGAGGAGGCATAGGCAGTCCTAGGTCCATCAGGAAGCAGCTCAAGTCCCCTTGAAAGGACTGAGGATAGCCTCCCAAGGGAGCAAAGAGGTAACCCACAATCTCTGAATGAGGGAGGAAGCAAATCATCCCTGGAAATTGAGAGACAAGGTGGAGAAAGTTGGTGCTACCCTCACTGTACTTGGAAAAGTGTACTAACGAAAACTCTTCTTTCTTTGCACACTTTTAAAATCTATCCCTTTAACAACATAGATTTTACCTCCTTCTGTACTAAGTTTTGAAAATCTGCATTAAAAATCAACTCCCTTGGAGTAGTATACTGAAAATGGGGGCTTCTGTGAAATCTAATCTGAAACCTAGGACAGTTTCTTAAAACCCATGGATCCTGTGAAATGGTTTCCCACATTTGGGTAAAATGTTTGAGGAGACCACCTACTCTTTCCTCAGAAGAAGAATGAGAAAACATAGTACTCACCTTAGTATCCGGTGTGACCTTGGGCCCTTGCCCAAGGTTTTCACCATGTCTTCGCCGAAAATGAGCCCCTTAAGGTTCTCTGTGGTCTCATTATCTGCTAAATCTCCCAACTTGGGGTGGATTTTCATTAGGACCGCTTCACGTTTTCGGCCTTTAGTCCTGGGTTGCCATTCCCCGGGAGAGCCATAGCGCCCAGGCGCTAGCCTCCAGGTCTAGGAAGCCCATAAAATATGCCTCTTCGGATATATCAATGATCCTTGTCAGTGGGCCGACAATGTCAGGGAGGCAATCTTGACATTCGTTGAGGAATCTCTCAAGACCCTTCCTGAGGTCACTACCAATTGGGCGTTAGGTGTACTTGTCATGGATGACTGGCCTAGAACATTCAGCCTTGAGGACATACTACCCTACTTTCTCTAGTGGAAATCCGATCTACCTCTCAAAGAATTTGCCCACATGTTCAACCGGCCACCTTTCAAAGCTTCTGGGATGTTTAATATTGTGGGGTGAGAACATATTATCTCCCAATGGATTCATGAAGTCGTCATTGGAGGTAGAAGAACTTAATCTCACTAAACATCAACATCCCCTGGGAGGACGAGTACATACTCCTCATAAACCTCATCATTGTCTCTATGGTGCTCCTCTTCCCCATACTCAATTTCTTGAGTATCCATGTTTTGTGTGTCACTCAGGACAGCCATCACCATTCTATCCATGTCTTGTGTGTCGCACAGGACACCCATATCCATTGTGTCACATCGGACACCTCTCGTTTTCGTGTCGCATAGGACACCATTCCTCCACTGTTGCGCATCGGACACCTCTCTTTTCATGCCGCATAGGACACCATTCCTCCATTGTGCCGCATCAGACACTCTCTTTTTGTGCCGCATAAGACACCATTCCTCCATTGTGCCGTATCAGACACCTCTTTTTTCGTGCCGCATAAGACACCATTCCTCCATTGTGCCGTATCAGACACCTCTTTTTTTCGTGCCGCATAGGACACCATTCCTCCATTGCGCCGCATAGGTCACCTCTCTTTTTCATGCCGCATAGGATACCATTCCTCAATTGTTCCGCATCGGACACCTCTCTTTTGTGCCGCATAGGACACCATTCCCCCATTGTGCAGCATCGGACACCTCTCTTTTTCATGCCGCATAGGACACCATTCCCTTTTGAGGTGCTTGGACCTCCTTTTAAGGGTATAGACTGGTCTTCATTCATTCACACCTCCTTTATCCCCACAATCAGAGACTACCTGCCAGATAGACCATTATTCACTGTCAGAACCACTCTTAGCACTTCTTGAGCATTACTTGCCAATGGTCTTGCATACACAGATGCGCTTTTCATGTTGCAATAATTACTTAAAGAGCTCCTCATTAACTTTCCCTTCTTGGTTCTCAGGAGATGCCCTGTCCTTCTCGGGCATACTGTAAATAAGGCGTAAGAGCTTATAGGCTGTCCTTCTCAGGCATAATGTAAATAAGGCGCATGCTTATAACAAATAGGTGCAACTTATAGGCTTAAAGTAATGAATAAACTCCCCAACATAGAAAGTGGATTTAACTGAAAGCTTAAAAGGAATAAGCCTTGTAAATTGTCTTTAATGAATATCTATTTGCCATATCTAATTACTAATTTATTCTATGGAAGTGAAAAGAGATTAATCTCCTAGTGAAACAAAGTTGCAGGATGTCGCCTGCAATGCTGCTTGCCAAGATAGCTGGAAGCTATGATTTGAAGGCACGTTTTTGAGTTTTCCAAGCTATTGATGTCAGATGTATGCATGCCCTGTAGGAAGGTCACATATAGCAGTCTGTATGAGTAATTACACAAATAACGCTTTCTCTAGAACTTACTAATAAGTACTTATTACCATCTAAAGGAACCATTTTAGCAACCTTAGAATAAAGAAAGATTAAGGAAATAACAGTGCGTTTCTACTCCTAAGCCTTATAGTTTGCATACAGCTCTTTCACGCTGGTTCTTAACTCACTGAGCTAGATTACAATAAAGATACCTTATGACCCACAGGTAACCCACAATTCTCTGCAGCACAGGTTGCAGCCCACTGAGCTGTGTATATAAAATACTCATCTTTGACCTGCATGTTGCATGTTGTGCTTTGTAACAGGATCATTAATGCTCAATACTATTTTATGTAAAACCATAACTGCTGGGAATATAAACACCAAAACGACTGAGAATAAACGGGACGATGTTTCCATAGATTGGAAACTAAATTAATATCAATTGCAATATTAAAAGCTTGTTAAGATATAGAAGTACTGATCTGAGCGAGGAGCAGCATTTAAAAGAGGAAGATTATGAAGTGCATGGACTACTCATACTGTGTGAATTTTCTATTCCAGATTGCTTTTGCTTTATCATGTTATGTTCTTTCAAGGGCTGCGTGGAGGGGCATTAAAGGAATAATACATAACGGTAGCCACCAGTCTTTTAATGAAATTGAGATCCAAGGTGGAGAAAGTTGGTGATACCTGCTGGACTGCTCAAAAACTGGACAAACAAGGAAAGGGGCCTTGATGGGGGGCCAAAGGTTTGCTATGGGTGTTTGGAGAGCACCATTGGCTCTCACTGGACATGGAGTAATACTCCCTCTGACCTCTGGACCAAGAAAGGTTTACAAGACTTACATTCTATGTCAGGATCTAACTACAGAGGTGCAAGGCCCAAGTCCTGAACTCTACATGTGCCTATCGGAGGGACAGTCCGAGTGCGGTGGAACAAATTGTTGACCTGACACACCTGTCCAACCCGGTGTGCTTTCATATGAATGTGAGAGATAGGGTGTTCCGCCCTGACTGTAGACAGCGGGGATCGGTACCCTTGGGATAGAGATGGCAGGGTACAATGCAGCTCATCACTGTGAGAAGGATGTGCTGGTTCCTCTTCCCATCAAACTGGGAATTTTTGAGGCGTTGGGGTTTTGGGGGAGGGCGGGACTTCAGGTGAAGGAATATGAATTTGGGCCAGGTCTGGTGGCTCAGTGGACTAATGCCTCCACTGCTGGGGCCTGTGTTTGACCTCATGGTCACAGGTTCAAATCCCGGCGGGTCCACTCAGCCTTTCATCCATCTGAGGTCGATAAAATGAGTACCATTGAGTTGGGTAACAAGAAACATCTGTTATTCAGCGCCAAGATACCTCCGGGTGAACGTGCGCTTTAGAAATACACATGTTATGTTATGAGTATGTTTTGAAATATGCCATTGTATTGAAGTTGACATCCAGTGTGACCCAGTGGCCCTTCCAGTTAGATTTAAATAGCGCAACAGTCACATGATATCTCAACCCTTCTATTACTTCATGCTTAAAGTAATCACATGGAACTTAAAGGAATTAAGGGGCTCAATAAGATGGCGGGCGGAGATAAGTCCGCCTGCCATCATAACGGTGATGGGACCGCCCGCCAGACGTGCGGCGGTCCCACCAGCCCAATTAGGATGCGCCCGCCAAAATGGCGGGCACATCCTGGCCTTTTAACATTGCGTGTGGTGCTGCTGGCTGCAGCACCGTTCGCAATGCCAAAACGCCACGATGTGCATCCCCATGCACAACGTGGCAGGTACCACGCGGTGCCTGCCACCTTGTGCATGGGAATGTAGGGGGGGTACCATGAGTACCCCCCCAGTGCACCCCCCCACACAGAGGGGGCCCGCAACGGGCCCCCAAAGCCAGTCTCCGCCTGTCTTTTTGCGGCGGGATATCCGCCGCAAAAAGACAGGCGGAAGGGCACATCATAATCACTACGGCGCAATGTTGCCCTGGTTCCGGGTTCCGCAAGGCGGGCGGAAAAGGACCGCCTTGCGGGACCATGGCGGACGGACTTTCCGTCCGCCGCGGTACCATCATGATTCCCACCGCCATCCTAATTTGGCGGTGGGAATTTTCATTGTGATGGCTGAAGGACCACCACCGCCGGTCCGGCGGTGGCGGTCCTTCCGCCATCATAATGAGCCCCTAAGTTCCCTGGTTAAGTGACACAAAATGTGGATGGTAGTACTGGAGGTTCTCCTAAAGTTGGTGTGTATGCAAGAGACCCATTTGAGAAACCTCTGACACTAACTTTATGAAACACCGCTTATACCCCACACAGTACGGCTAGTAAGAAAGATGGGGTAGTGATTGGGATACATAAACACTTTCCTTTCATAGTACTATGGGTCCAATGTGACTCAGCAGAAGGTCTCCTTATTTATTTGGAGGTAGACATCAGGGACTCGCACTGGATATACTCAATGTCTATATCCCTAATAAGGGTCAACAACAATATATTCTTAGCCTCATACCTAAGATCAAAAACTGGGCACCAGAAAACCTTTTGTGGTTGGTATACTTCAACATTGTGCCAGATGCTTTCCTGGATAGACACCACCATGACAAGTGTACTTAGGGAGTGCTCTTCCAGGAGACAAAGCAGATACTGACAGACATAAGCCACATCGATCTTTGGAGAGCTAAACAACTAGATGAGAGGTATACAGTTTCTTTCCACGTTTCCATAGGTCCTATTCATGGATAGACTTAAATGGGGCACCCATGCATTGGTTGACGCCGCAACCTAAATTGTGCACAGTGCCATAGTGGTCTCGGACCACACAATGATAGTTTGGGGGTGAAAAAGTCAGCAAGAGAAATGTAGAACGAATAGTTGGAAATTTGATACAACTCTCCTTAAGGATTGACTAAGCCGGAAGCCATTGAGGTAAGCAATTAATAGGTACTTTGAGAAGAATGACCCGAACAATGTTTTCCCCAATATGCTATGGGACACACGTAAAGCTGTCTGTAGGGGCAACCATATAGTAGAAAGGGCCCAGCAGCACAAGATAGGAAAGTCTTCCAAAAGCTCCTTGGAAGGTGAGTTTAAAGCGGAGGATGATCTTGCTGAAAGATCAGATTGACCTATTGGTCACAGAGAGAGTGAGAAAAGTTCTAAATTATATCTACAACAAAGATTTGATGAACACGCCAATAAAATAGACTCCTTTTTGGCAAGGTGGGTTAGCTAACGGAAGGCGGATGGCGCAATTCTGACTCTAGTGGGCAACAAAAGTCAAATTGTTAGTGGAAATGCTGATAAGACTGAAGTTTTTTGGGACTAATACACAGCCCTCTAGTGTGCGAACCCTGTCTCGGTGGATGACAAAGTCCTGTCTCAAAGAGGATACACCTATCTAAGAGAATTAATCACTGGGGAAGAGGTCTTAAATGCAATATTGACCATGAACCCTGAGAAAGCTCTTAGACCTAATGGTCTCACTAATCGCTTTAACAAACATTTTGCACCTGAACTAATCCCCACTTAGTGATACAATTCAATACTTTCTGCGACCGCGAATGTTTATGCCCTCAATGTCGATAGCAAATATTACTCTCATTCATAACCCTGGTAAACCAGCTGATAAATACATGTCCTACAGGCCAATAGCTCTTTTGAATTCGGATATCAAGATTTTCACAAACTTGCTGGCCAATAGATTAATACCTCATCGGTCCTACCTTATTGACTCTGATTAGTCAGGTTTTTGTCCAATGGAGACAAGCTGCTGATAATATTTGGTGCATTATTTATCTGGTTGAAAAGGCTAAGTTCAGGAAAGGTCCCCTACCCTTTGATAAGGTCAGCTGAATATTTCTTTTTCAGGTTCTAGAGGCGATCGGGTTGGGCTCCAACATTCTTCCCTGGATAGCGACTAGCCATAAACAACCTACACAAATGCCCTGGTTAATGTAACATGCTGGATCATTCCCATATCGAGAGGGATGAAACAGGGATGTCCCCTCTCGCCTCTTTTATTTGTATTGGTAATAGAGACCTTAGCTGCCATTGTCCGGCAGCTTCAGTATATCTTGTGGATGCCCTTCGAGGATGGCCAACATAAAATGCACTAGTTCGCGACAATGTCCTATTAACGCTAGTACAGCCTGAATGCTTGATCCCTAAAGTTATGGAAGTTTTGGAATCCTATGGGAAACTATCTGGATTCAAGGTCAATCTAGGCAAATCTGAAATGCTCATTGTAGGTATACTGCCAGAGGTCAAAACTAGACTCCTAGAGGTCACAACATTGAAGTGGGCTGCAAAAACATTTAAGTATTTAAGGGTCTATATAACTCAAAAACAACACAATGTGTACAGCAAACTACGCTTGCCTGCTTAACTAACGATTTACACAAGTGAAGCAATCTCTTTCTCTCGTGAATGGGAGGGTGGCAGTAATTAAACAGGAAATATTTCCGAGATTGCTTTAACGTTTTCTAGCACTCCCAATGATTCTCATTAAGTCTGACATAGAGACTAGGGAAAAAGTGATCAAAGCCTTTATAAGGGAGTATAAAGAAGCAAGGGTTTTGAGGAAAATATTGAAAGAGCACAAATGTTCATGTGGATTGGGGCTACCAGGCATTAAGAAATACTACTAGGCCTCTCAGCTCCCAATTTATTTTAATTGTGTCTTTACGAAACTGAACGCCACTGAATCCATATGGATGCCACAGTGATGAACCATGCCCCTTTAGCCGTTCTGTGGTTGCCCAAGAAAGTTAGACCGCCAGTCCGCTATTACTCCGAACTTCTGAAACCAGCCATGATAGTTTGATAGTATAACTCTGACTTCCTTTCCGTCTCCCTATACACCATGGGTGGGTAACATAGATATCACTCTAGGTCTTGGTAAGAGAGACTTTAAATGCTGGACGGAAGGGAGTGCTGGATGCTACGGGACTTGTTTCATGGCTCTGACATTAAACCCTTTAATGTCAGCAAGAATACAAACTCAAAGAGACAGACTGCATCCACTAATTTTAGTTGCAACATTAGGCTATTAATCCTGAGAATATAGCTCCAGCACTTAGACCACTGACTGCCTGGGAAAAGCTTTTTGCTATGAATCATGGTCCTAAGAGGCTCATTTAAAGTATATATGCAATTTTGATAGATGTGGGAGAAGTACCAGAGCGGTCTTATATGAAGCACTGGCACAAGTCCTTGTGAATGCAACTCTCCTCATCTCAATGACAAAAAGTATGGGTGGCTATCTTGTCATTATGCAAGAGCTTACAGAATAGAGAATTACTGCATCAGATAATGATGGGATGGCATGCCACACCGGTGAAATTGAAACATATGTATGATACGCCAGCTCTGCTGGCTGAGATGTGGGAATGTGGGGATTCGCTGTATATGTGGTGCCTGCACCCTAGCCGTACGCTCTTTTGGAAGGAAGTCCTAGGTTATATAGACAAGTGGTTGGATATCCTTGCAACCAAACCCGGCAACGATGGCACATAATTTGAAGCCATCTGAAATTAAATGCAAATCAAAACAGGACTGGAGACTGACTTTCGCCATGACTCTGGCAGCAAAGCAACTCATAGCACTTAAATGGAAATCTCCTCTTATTAAGACAATGCAAGAATGGACGATAAAACTCAGGATATTTTTGGCAATGGAAAAATTGACCTGAGGCATTCTTGAAACGGGGCATAATTATGAAGAGATGTGGGCTCCCATGGTACATTACTTGCAAGGAATACTTTGTGTATAGTTTTCCCAAGTCGCTGAGATCCCTTACCCTTACCTCATAAATGAGTAACTACTGTGTCACCTATTGTTGATTGACCATTTGTTTCACCTTCTATACAATTTAAGATACTGAGGTCATATCCATGCATTGTAATTGTATTGTAATTGCATTTATATAGCGCTTACTACCCCTGACGAGGAGTCGAAGCGCTTTTTTGGTGAGTAGCATGCTACTCCAGAACCCATAAAGGATTAGTGGTGAATTAGTATAGTGAAATATGAAAGTAATTTGAGTGGTGGATATTAGTCAGTTATTTGGATTGAGAAGGATAGCGGAGGGATAGATGAGGGGAAGTTCTACCTGGTGGGAACTTGAGGGTCAGACAGTAGGGGAGGGTCAGGGGAGTGCCGCAAGAAATTGATATTGGAAGTGTTTTTATTCACTTTGACACATGGTCTGCACTGTTTTATCCTGTTCTATGAAAATAAAGAAAACAAAGAAAAGAAAAAGAAAGCTAGAGGCAGAAATCACATTGCTGCTGTGTGATGGAGGGGCAGTGCAGGAGTACGTGTCAAACTCACGAGGGGAGTCTATAACGGTGGAATCGTACTAGTGGATAGCTGGAAATACTACTCTGGATCACAATGAGCCATCCCTAAAAGCAGATACAGTGGTTCTGGGAGAGAAGGGCTACCCAACAGCTCTGTATGCACCGGAGACAAGGGCAGAACTGCCAGCACATACCAAGTCCATGATTAGAACATGGAAGGAGGCCACTAGATAATTGTATGGGAGAAGGCATTTGTGAATCAATCCCTGCTGTGTGACAGTGTGGCACTGGCTGAAGTAGGGAAAACTCAGAGATCTGAGAGATTGGACAGGATATGAATTAGCAAATTGGGAGACTTGTGGTGAGATGGGAGGCTGATACACTGTGGTTGTCCTTTGGGAGGACTGCCAGATGGCTGAGTCGTAGGTCTTTACCTAGCTCCAGACACGCCTTGCTATGTCGACTCATATATCGGTGGGAGCAGAAGTTGCAGAGGCGCCCCCACTTGAAGATGACCTGCTGTCAGAACCTCTTACCAAGAAATCCAACTCACTTACTTATAGTTGCTCAGTAACTACCCGAATGTCCTAGAGAAGCTAAAGAGAGGGGTGGGAGTAGACACTTAGTGCCCCCGAGAAATAGCGGTTGGGGCTAGCTTCTCCCTGGTGCAGTTGCGCTTTCTACATAGATCCTACTATACAAAATCTAGGTTGTGTAAGATGGGGAAAATAGAGTCAGATCTTTGTGCCAGGGGATGCAGCAGATTGGAAACATTTCTCCACACACTATGGTACTGCACAATGCTAACTGGCTACTGACGGCTGCATGGGCGTGCCAGAGCTGTGTCACCATATCACAGTCAAAACTCTCTCCCAGTCTAGAGGTACTCAATATCTGAGAGATTAATGGGGCTGATAGTAGCAAAAAGGAATGTGGGCTAGAAATGAGGATCTGCTATGCGTCAAAATTTGACATCTGGGAAAATCGACATAGATTGGTGCATGTTAGTGGAAAAGCAGGTCTATGAGTGGAGGGGCTGCCACAATAAGTGGGAAAACATATGGCAGCAATGGCAAATGTACTGGGGACTATAGCGGTCTGGCTCATGTCCAAGGCAAAAAGTGGCTCCACGGATAGCATAGTGGAAAATGGAAACAACAATTTGGAGCTGGCGGAGAAAAAAGGTTTAGTGACATAATCTTTCTGGGTGTTTCTGGTACTCCTTCCCTTAAAAAGCTTGAGGACTTTCACAAGGGAGGCCTATCCATGTGCAGGGGATGAGGAGAGGGCTCTTCCACAGATTTAGGTAGCGCAGTTTGATGGACTGATAGAGCAGGAGTAGAGCTGAGGTGTTTTGGTGGCGATTTTCTGCACTATTCCTGTAGTTTTCTTGTGCCTTATAAAAAGGATGCATTGCAGTACCTCGCAGATTGCAATGGATTTAGTTACAGGAGGTCCCTTTGACTCTTTTTTCTGTTGATTTGGCTCTTACTCCCCATTATGGGGTCCTGTTGGTTGTGTTCATGAAAAAAGTCAATGCTTTTTCCAACCCAACCTGTAGATCTTGATGGAGTTTTGGTGAGAAATGTGGTGATCCAATATCAAGCTCCTCCGAAGTTGTTGGATCACAGCTTTCAACATGATTAGTATATGAATGTGATTGTTATTTAAAATGTATAACTTCAATTATTCTTTTAATTTATCATCGTGCAGCTAGTGTCCTTGATTTTCTGCTGCAGCAAAATCTGCCTCTTTTTTAGTCTGTTGCTTGATGTCATTGTATTTGCAGACTCGTTTGCTGCCATAGGCATTATTGCTGAGTTGGGTGATGAATCTTCCACTACAAGCCCAGGCTTTTTCATTGAGGTTTGTTAGTTTTTTCTTTTTTTGTGGCATGCTGTAGGCAATTTTGGACAGGGACTGATCGCAAATCTTGTTAAACATTGGGCTGTCTCAGATCATGTTAGGTGAACCGTAGCTTGGTATCTATATCCTGTTTGTTGCTGTTGCAAGTTGTGTCACAGCAGTGTCACTCAAATCCTGCCTCTGCACGAGATGGTCGTGGATCTCGCAAGAGGCTACAACTTCCCTAGTTTATTTTGATTTTATCAATTTTGAATCAGCTGCAATGCTGCAGTTTTGCCAATTTCAAGTAAATTGTTGGAGTCAAATTTGGCTGACTGTGTAGGAGATTCATTTTAAATTCGTCCATCACAGATTGGAATATTGCTGGAACATTTCCGATTGTGTTAAGTATTGGGGGGTAGGGGCATGCCTTGGGCATTGGTTGGCCTAATTTTGCAGGCAGATAATTAAAGAGTCCAGGTTTTGCAGAACGTTCTGCCTTAATGCAGTGGTTAGTTACTTTTCAAACAATTCGGTGTCTAAACTCCGGCAGAACTCTAGAGAACTGTAATGACAGGAGAAAGATCAATACTGTAAGTCAACTTTAGTGTTTAAAATCAGTCACATTAACAAGAGTAAATACAACACCTGCCCTTATTTAACTTTATGCGTTTCTCATTGTGGACTGACAGGGTCAGTTCTTTCACCCAAACATACACAATAACTCAGGCAATGTGCTCTAAGCCAAAGAAGAACACCGGTCCAGTTACAGATCCTGCAATGTTCCTGGCCTTTGAATAGCCAATAGTAGCTGCTTCCATCTGAGAAATAATATGTCAGAGGTGGCCACTTTCCCGAGGAGGGCGAATACAGTCTCATTCTTTGTGTAAGGCAGGAGCCAGTGTAGGACATAAATGGCCATGTGTTTCTTATCAGTCTCTCACATACGATCTTACATTCTTTTTAAATTAACTTTGTGTATTACAATGTACCTTTAAACAGAAGAGTTACTTGTTGAACCACCTAGGGCCAGATGTACAAAGCTTTTGTGAGGTTGCAAACGTCCCGAATTATAGAATCAGGCCGTTTGCGACTGCAAAAAAACATTATTTAATGTACAAAGGCCCAATTTGCATTTCGGTAATCTATTACTGAATCACAAATTGGGTTTGCGATTCGGTATTAGGAATGGGCATGTTTAGGGCGTCCCTTCCAATTCCAAATCACAGTGGTATGTGTGAATGTTTTGCGACCGAAATGCGGTCGCAAAACATCCACATTTTACACCCTACATCAAGTAGGTGGTAACCCATTTTCAAATGGGAAGGAGTCCCCAAGGGACCCCTTCCCCTTTGAGAATGTTTGCAAAAATATTTTTGAAGAGCACCACTGCCTACTCTTAAAAAATTAAACGAAAGCTTTTCATTTTTCTTTTTGAAATACATCCCATTTTCATTTAAAGAAAAAGGGCTGCTATTAAAAAACACATTGCTTTATTGAAAAGCAGTCACAGACATGGTGGTCTGCTGGCCCCAGCAGGCCACCATTCCTGTGATTTTTGTAATTCCCAATGGTTCTCAAACCGAGATCTACCTCATGAATATTAATGAGGCAGGTCTATTTGCGACCCACTGGGACTCGCTAAATGTGTTAAAGACAAATTTGTACATTGGTGGTTGTGATTGCCAAATAGTGCATTGCAAAAATTCACTATTTGGTAATCGCACACTATGCATTACGTACATCTGGAACTTAGACCCCCACAGTCAGGTGCAATTTCCTTCCTCTTCATATTCAAACATGCCATTGCGTACTATAGGATATCTGCAGCAGACATGTCAATTTATTGCTTGAAAACACTTGCTGAGGCATAGGGCGCGATTCTTTCAAAGCCTCGTTCACATAGAGCTGCAAGAAGTGACATTTGATTGCAAAGCATGAAAATAAATGATTCCATTAACCTAAGAAAGATATTTGTTGATGTGTTTATGCAGAATATATTGATATTATGCTTAGCTAACACAATACACAAAGCTGAACTCTACCATCTTTAGGTAATATATTAGTTGTAGCTTACATGGATGATCTTAGTGATTTCAGTTTGGTGAAAGTAAATACTTTTCTGAGACAGTATTTATCTATTAGGGTTTCTCTCAGTTCTCAGACTTGGTAGTAGTAGAAACAAATAGCAGGGCATGTATTCAGAATTGGGATTATTGGCAACACACAAGGTGGGAGAATGTAACAATCATGAAATAGAATCACATTTTCACAGTACCAGCTACATGGTTTTTAGGGTGTGATTCTCAAAAAGGCTTGAATATTGTCCTTAAGTTTACTCCTACATTTTGAGAAAGCTTCTGACTTTCTTGGCATTCACAAGAATTCCAAGAGTACACCAGGGAATCTACAATTCTAGATACACATTTACACACTTATAAATTAATTCATGTTTAAATGTAATGCATGTTTGCATTGGCACTAAATAGCTTTTTTTGTTTCCCACATGGAAGATACGTTATCCGTAGAGAAATCTATTAACTTGCTCGTATGTGATTGGTCGCCATATTTTGATGGTGTATTAAACATGGAACACCACAACATACTCGCAATTAAAGATGTGCAATAGTGTCATCGTTTTAGGTGTGAGGAAATCTGTTTGTGAGGGCATATTACATTTTGTGAATCACTGACAGGAATTAGAGTGCAATGTGAAACCTGTGTCTCCGTCATAGGCCATGAGTGTTACTTATCAACCATTTACACAGGACTTGTCGTAGGAATGTTGTTCACAATTTGTTCAATGACTCCTCCACATTCAGCTTCAAGAGTTGTTCGATCATGAAAGCTCCAAGTAAATAATTTTATTTGCCACTTTAAGGTATTGATTTTTACTATCCATAGAGAAATTCTGTCTATGTTACGCTTTGCATGCAAAGTACATATATCTAAATTCTTTCACTTTTAGGTGTTATTGGGTCTAGTCTAGTGAATATAAAAAATGTTCTAGGACAGTATTTACTTGCTCAAGTTTTTATCAGTTCTCATACTTGGTCATAGGAGAAGCAAATAGCAGGAAATGTTGCCAGATTTGGTATTATTAACAACACTCGAAGATGAATTATGTTAACGTCATGAAGTAAAAACACTTGTTGACAATAAAGTAGGCCCCCAATCATGTGACCTAAGACAAGCTGCTGGTACCAGAAGGCTAAAGGCAGGAAAATGGCAACTGTCTAAGAGTGGAATTTTCAAAATTGTAATTAAAAATCCACCTTTACCCACTAATGAGGGCATTTTATTACAAATTCACAGATACCAAACTTGAAATGCTTTCCTGGTCCCAAACAAAAGTTAGCACTCACTAAATCTAATTAGTCAACCAATGTAGGAAAATGAAGGACAAATAGGCCTCACAGTAGTGGAAAATGATTTTAGGAGTTTTTCACTACCAGGACATATAACACTTAAAAGTACACATCCAATCTATTAACTACAATGCACCCTGCCCTATGGGCTACCTACGGCCTACATTAGGGTTGATATATATGCAATAAAAGGGCTGTTTAAGGCTTGGCAAGAGGGGTATATTGCCAAGTAGAATTGATATGTTAAAACTGCATTCCAGCTCCAATGGCAGACCTGGGACATGCTTCAAGGAGCTACTAAGTGAGTGCCACAATAAGTGCTGCCCGCCCACTGGTAGCATTTAATTTACAGGCCCTGGGTATATAGTATACCACTCAACAAGGGACTTATTAGTAAATTAAAGATGCCTATGAGGTGTAAACCAATGTTACCATGTTTAAGGGGTTGAGCACAAACACTTTAGCACTGGTAGGCAGTGGTAAAGTGCACAGAGTCCTAAGGCCAACAAAAACTAATTTCAGCAAACAAATGGAGGGAAACAGGCAAAGGGTTAGGGGGAAGACCACCCTAAGGATTCCAGGTCTAACAGGTACTCATTATCAGCAGATGTAGTATTCCTTTACTTTCTATCAAAAAGGCGGGAAAGCCCAATGTGTACAGATTTGTCCAAGATTTGAGAGCCATAATTACTGTGAATATTCCTAGTTTAAATACACAGAAGGGGTCCCTTGGGAGTGAGAATCCCTACCAGAAAGGTACTACTTCTTAACAATTGAACACACACAAGAGTACGTCTGGTTAACAGAGGGGTATTATTGTACGTCAGAAAATGCTTTCTCTAGGACAAGAACCATCACCCACCTGAGGGTGGGCATGCTTCATCATTGGGTTCCCTCCTCACACCAGGACCAAATGGTACCTGGTGTAGGCTACAACTCTCCAACGGTGAGGAGCTGAGGTGTTTTCAGTTTTAGATCAGCGCTACGTATGGGTGAGCGGCAGAGTGCAATAGACTCACCACAATACATAGCACTCTGCCTCTCACCCCTACGTTGCACTCATCTAAAACTGAAAACACATCAGCTCTACTCCGTTGGAGAGTTTTAGCCCACACAAGGTACCATTTGGTGCGAGTATGCGACCGCACCATGCGCGGTCGCTTTGTTATGGCGGTGTCGGGAATGCTGACTTGAGGTTTTTCGGTACCGAGACCGCGGCGATGTCAGGCGGACGTGAGTCCACACAACATCGTAATCAGGCCCATGGTGTCACACAGAAGGGGGTGTCCAAGAGGATTTCTGCAGTTTGCTATAGTAATATACACAGGGTCCTTCTCATTTTTATTTAAACTTATGTGGGTGAAAGGGAATTTCCATGAATGGAACAGTTGTGAATTATGCATAGTTTCATACTAACCAATAGATTTATATTTTTTACAGTCATGAAAATGAAAAGTTTTTATGGGTAGGAAATAACATGTATTAACCAGGTAATAGGTGGCATGTCACTGACTGGAAATGGCGCCTCTTCAATTTTTTCTATATTTAATAGAGTGTATGTAGATTCTTTCCTGGCCATTGTTTTTTGAGTGATTGTCAAGTTATAAAGTTCAAATAAAGCTGTTTCATTAAGGATTGGCCAAGGCACAAAACCTGGTCTAGGTGTTTTTATTGCCCAATTTAATTGTATAATTGTTCTCAACTGAGCCTGCCCATGTTGTAACAACTTCAGCTTGCCTTTCACGAGGTCTAAAACTGAGGACAAAATGTGATTTAGCGAGTAGACTCTTTTAGAAAGCGTGGGCATTCCACTATCTATATCTTTAAAAAATGAATGTTTTCCTGAACTATTTTCCTAATTCTTTCTGCAGCTTCTTTTTCAGAATATTTATTTAATACATTGTATATGGCATAGATTCCTGTGGCAAGGAATCTTTTATTTCTTAGAGGACATGGCCCCAGATGAAAGTCAGAAAAATCCATATTTTCATTAATGAAGGAGAAGTGTTCTTTTACAGCTAAGAGACAAGAGTGTTCCAGTTGTCTTTGGCATAGCTTGCCTACCCTGTATGTGGTAACCACTACAGGTGTTTGTGCATTATAAAATGGATCAGGAAGATTATGTTTAGGTCCAAGAGTGTTGAATTAAAAATGCTGCATGCATGTTTTAGAATGATAGGGCCATAAGGCCAAACCTTCAACAGAGAATTTTGTTGAATTACAGGATCTATTCTATATTATATTATTTATATCTGGTTTAGATATAGTCAGTGGAAATTACCAATTATTAAACATAGTCAGATTGACTTTAGGGATCGAAGGTTTCTTTAAATCCTTCATTGTTTGAGATCCTCGACAAGTAGCCTTCTGGATAGTTTTGTTTAGAAAGATCATTTCTTTTGGTATTATACAGGCTCAAAATAAGGCCGTGATCGCACATACCCCCTCTGATGCTGAGCCCTAGAATTCCTATATCAGTCCCAGGACTCTAATGAGGTGCTGGTGTTGCTTTAAATTCATGTTTAAGACTGCAATAATTAATTTTGCACATCTTCATTTTCTATTTCCAATTCATTGTATACAGCTGCTGAAATTTTTTTCAAACTGATTCGCAACACCACATGGTTCCACACCAGCCTAGAATCTACAAGCCTTGGCTGATGGAGTTACAAGGTTTTAGCATACCAAAGCAAATTCCTCCTATTTCCTAACACAACAAGCCACAACTAGACCAAACCTGGCATAATTACATGGTCCAGATTCAAAGCCCAACTTTCGACCAGAATAAAGTCACTTGGCATCACCCTTGACACAAAGCTCTCAATCAAAGGAAAACACTGCCAAGAAAAACAAAGACTGGTACTAGTGCTCAAATCACCCTTGACACCAAGCTCTCCCTCAAATAACACATTGCCAAGAAAAGCAAGAATGCTTGGTACCTGCTCTCAAATAAATCGTTACAAAAGGGGATGATGGACGGAACGTTTGAGCCAATCAAACACTCACCCCCAGTCAACTGATCTGGGTTTAATCCATCATCATTCTTTAGCTCACTCCACCACCCCAGTTCAGACATGGCCATATGCAAATCAGTCTGACCCTGTGCCTCATGGGAACAGTCCAGCCCGAACTGCCAAGCCATGTCTTCCCTGGACCGGAAACAAGCATCCTAGGACCGGTTTCTGGCATTCCAGCCGTCATCAGCCAGGCTTGCTTGAATCCAGTGGCAAAGTGAGCAAGGGACCCACGTCTGGGCATACCCCCGCCAACTTAGGGCGAACAAAGCGATACAAAGGGGATGATGGACGGAACGTTTGGAGCCAATCAAACACTCACCCCCAGTCAACTGATCTGGGTTTAATCCATCATCATTCTTTAGCTCACTCCACCACCCCAGTTCAGACATGGCCATATGCAAATCAGTCTGACCCTGTGCCTCATGGGAACAGTCCAGCCCGAACTGCCAAGCCATGTCTTCCCTGGACCAGAAACAAGCATCCTAGGACCGGTTTCTGGCATTCCAGCCGTCATCAGCCAGGCTTGCTTGAATCCAGTGGCAAAGTGAGCAAGGGACCCACGTCTGGGCATACCCCGCCAACTTAGGGCGAACAAAGCGATACAAAAGGGATGATGGACGGAACGCTTGAGCCAATCAAACACTCACCCCCAGTCAACTGATCTGGGTTTAATCCATCATCATTCTTTAGCTCACTCCACCACCCCAGTTCAGACATGGCCATATGCAAATCAGTCTGACCCTGTGCCTCATGGGAACAGTCCAGCCCGAACTGCCAAGCCATGTCTTCCCTGGACCGGAAACAAGCATCCTAGGACCGGTTTCTGGCATTCCAGCCGTCATCAGCCAGGCTTGCTTGAATCCAGTGGCAAAGTGAGCAAGGGACCCACGTCTGGGCATACCCCCGCCAACTTAGGGCGAACAAAGCGATACAAAGGGGATGATGGACGGAACGCTTGAGCCAATCAAACACTCACCCCCAGTCAACTGATCTGGGTTTAATCCATCATCATTCTTTAGCTCACTCCACCACCCCAGTTCAGACATGGCCATATGCAAATCAGTCTGACCCTGTGCCTCATGGGAACAGTCCAGCCCGAACTGCCAAGCCATGTCTTCCCTGGACCGGAAACAAGCATCCTAGGACCGGTTTCTGGCATTCCAGCCGTCATCAGCCAGGCTTGCTTGAATCCAGTGGCAAAGTGAGCAAGGGACCCACGTCTGGGCATACCCCCGCCAACTTAGAGCGAACAAAGCGATACAAAAGGGGATGATGGACGGAACGTTTGAGCCAATCAAACACTCACCCCCAGTCAACTGATCTGGGTTTAATCCATCATCATTCTTTAGCTCACTCCACCACCCCAGTTCAGACATGGCCATATGCAAATCAGTCTGACCCTGTGCCTCATGGGAACAGTCCAGCCCGAACTGCCAAGCCATGTCTTCCCTGGACCGGAAACAAGCATCCTAGGTCCGGTTTCTGGCATTCCAGCCGTCATCAGCCAGGCTTGCTTGAATCCAGTGGCAAAGTGAGCAAGGGACCCACGTCTGGGCATACCCCCGCCAACTTAGGGCGAACAAAGCGATACAAAGGGGATAATGGACGGAACGTTTGAGCCAATCAAACACTCACCCCCAGTCAACTGATCTGGGTTTAATCCATCATCATTCTTTAGCTCACTCCACCACCCCAGTTCAGACATGGCCATATGCAAATCAGTCTGACCCTGTGCCTCATGGGAACAGTCCAGCCCGAACTGCCAAGCCATGTCTTCCCTGGACCAGAAACAAGCATCCTAGGACCGGTTTCTGGCATTCCAGCCGTCATCAGCCAGGCTTGCTTGAATCCAGTGGCAAAGTGAGCAAGGGACCCACGTCTGGGCATACCCCCGCCAACTTAGGGCGAACAAAGCGATACAAAGGGGATGATGGACGGAACGTTTGAGCCAATCAAACACTCACCCCCAGTCAACTGATCTGGGTTTAATCCATCATCATTCTTTAGCTCACTCCACCACCCCAGTTCAGACATGGCCATATGCAAATCAGTCTGACCCTGTGCCTCATGGGAACAGTCCAGCCCGAACTGCCAAGCCATGTCTTCCCTGGACCGGAAACAAGCATCCTAGGACCGGTTTCTGGCATTCCAGCCGTCATCAGCCAGGCTTGCTTGAATCCAGTGGCAAAGTGAGCAAGGGACCCACGTCTGGGCATACCCCCGCCAACTTAGGGCGAACAAAGCGATACAAAAGGGGATGATGGACGGAACGTTTGAGCCAATCAAACACTCACCCCCAGTCAACTGATCTGGGTTTAATCCATCATCATTCTTTAGCTCACTCCACCACCCCAGTTCAGACATGGCCATATGCAAATCAGTCTGACCCTGTGCCTCATGGGAACAGTCCAGCCCGAACTGCCAAGCCATGTCTTCCCTGGACCGGAAACAAGCATCCTAGGACCGGTTTCTGGCATTCCAGCCGTCATCAGCCAGGCTTGCTTGAATCCAGTGGCAAAGTGAGCAAGGGACCCACGTCTGGAGCATACCCCGCCAACTTAGGGCGAACAAAGCGATACAAAGGGATGATGGACGGAACGTTTGAGCCAATCAAACACTCACCCCAGTCAACTGATCTGGGTTTAATCCATCATCATTCTTTAGCTCACTCCACCACCCCAGTTCAGACATGGCCATATGCAAATCAGTCTGACCCTGTGCCTCATGGGAACAGTCCAGCCCGAACTGCCAAGCCATGTCTTCCCTGGACCGGAAACAAGCATCCTAGGACCGGTTTCTGGCATTCCAGCCGTCATCAGCCAGGCTTGCTTGAATCCAGTGGCAAAGTGAGCAAGGGACCACGTCTGGGCATACCCCCGCCAACTTAGGGCGAACAAAGCGATACAAAGGGGATGATGGACGGAACGTTTGAGCCAATCAAACACTCACCCCCAGTCAACTGATCTGGGTTTAATCCATCATCATTCTTTAGCTCACTCCACCACCCCAGTTCAGACATGGCCATATGCAAATCAGTCTGACCCTGTGCCTCATGGGAACAGTCCAGCCCGAACTGCCAAGCCATGTCTTCCCTGGACCGGAAACAAGCATTCTAGGACCGGTTTCTGGCATTCCAGCCGCCATCAGCCAGGCTTGCTTGAATCCAGTGGCAAAGTGAGCAAGGGACCCACGTCTGGGCATACCCCCGCCAACTTAGGGCGAACAAAGCGATACAAAAGGGGATGATGGACGGAACGTTTGAGCCAATCAAACACTCACCCCCAGTCAACTGATCTGGGTTTAATCCATCATCATTCTTTAGCTCACTCCACCACCCCAGTTCAGACATGGCCATATGCAAATCAGTCTGACCCTGTGCCTCATGGGAACAGTCCAGCCCGAACTGCCAAGCCATGTCTTCCTGGACCGGAAACAAGCATCCTAGGACCGGTTTCTGGCATTCCAGCCGTCATCAGCCAGGCTTGCTTGAATCCAGTGGCAAAGTGAGCAAGGGACCCACGTCTGGGCATACCCCGCCAACTTAGGGCGAACAAAGCGATACAAAAGGGGATGATGGACGGAACGTTTGAGCCAATCAAACACTCACCCCCAGTCAACTGATCTGGGTTTAATCCATCATCATTCTTTAGCTCACTCCACCACTCCCAGTTCAGACATGGCCATATGCAAATCAGTCTGACCCTGTGCCTCATGGGAACAGTTCAGCTCGAATCTGCCAAGCCATGTCTTCCCTGGACCGGAAACAAGCATCCTAGGACCGGTCTCTGGCATTCCTGCCGTCATCAGCCAGGCTTGCTTGAATCCAGTGGCAAAGTGAGCAAGGGACCCACGCCTGGGCATACCCCGCCAACTTAGGGCGAACAAAGCGATACAAGGGGATGATGGACGGAACGTTTGAGCCAATCAAACACTCACTCCCCAGTCAACTGATCTGGGTTTAATCCATCATCATTCTTTAGCTCACTCCACCACCCCAGTTCAGACATGGCCATATGCAAATCAGTCTGACCCTGTGCCTCATGGGAACAGTCCAGCCCGAACTGCCAAGCCATGTCTTCCCTGGACCGGAAACAAGCATCCTAGGACCGGTTTCTGGCATTCCAGCCGCTCATCAGCCAGGCTTGCTTGAATCCAGTGGCAAAGTGAGCAAGGGACCCACGTCTGGGCATACCCCCGCCAACTTAGGGCTGAACAAAGCGATACAAAAGGGGATGATGGACGGAACGTTTGAGCCAATCAAACACCTCACCCCCAGTCAACTGATCTGGGTTTAATCCATCATCATTCTTTAGCTCAGTCCACCACCCCAGTTCAGACATGGCCATATGCAAATCAGTCTGACTCCTGTGCCTCATGGGAACAGTCCAGCCCGAACTGCTAAGCCATGTCTTCCTGGACCGGAAACAAGCATCCTAGGACCGGTTTCTGGCATTCCAGCCATCATCAGCCAGGCTTGCTTGAATCCAGTGGCAAAGTGAGCAAGGGACCCACGTCTGGGCATACCCCGCCAACTTAGGGCGAACAAAGCGATACAAAGGGGATGATGGACGGAACGTTTGAGCCAATCAAACACTCACCCCCAGTCAACTGATCTGGGTTTAATCCATCATCATTCTTTAGCTCACTCCACCACCCCAGTTCAGACATGGCCATATGCAAATCAGTCTGACCCTGTGCCTCATGGGAACAGTCCAGCCCGAACTGCCAAGCCATGTCTTCCCTGGACCGGAAACAAGCATCCTAGGACCGGTTTCTGGCATTCCAGCCGTCATCAGCCAGGCTTGCTTGAATCCAGTGGCAAAGTGAGCAAGGGACCCACGTCTGGGCATGCCCCGCCAACTTAGGGCGAACAAAGCGATACAAAAGGGGATGATGGACGGAACGTTTGAGCCAATCAAACACTCACCCCCAGTCAACTGATCTGGGTTTAATCCATCATCATTCTTTAGCTCACTCCACCACCCCAGTTCAGACATGGCCATACATCCTAGGACCGTCCATCATCCCCTTTGGTATCGCTTTGTTCGCCCTAAGTTGGCAGGGTATGCCCAGACGTGGGTCCCTTGCTCACTTTGCCACTGGATTCAAGCTAGCCTGGCTGATGACGGCTGAATAGCCAGAAACCAGTCCCAGGATGCTTGTTTCCGGTCCAGGGAAGACATGGCTTGGCAGTTCGGGCTGGACTGTTCCCATGAGGCACAGGGTCAGACTGATTTGCATATGGCCATGTCTGAACTGGGGTGGTGGAGTGAGCTAAAGAATGATGATGGATTAAACCCAGATCAGTTGACTGGGGGTGAGTGTTTGATTAGCTCAAGCGCTCCGTCCATCATCCCCTTTGGTATCGCTTTGTTCGCCCTAAGTTGGCAGGGTATGCCCAGACGTGGGTCCCTTGCTCACTTTGCCACTGGATTCAAGCTAGCCTGGCTGATGACGGCTGAATAGCCAGAAACCAGTCCCAGGATGCTTGTTTCCCGGTCCAGGGAAGACATGGCTTGGCAGTTCGGGCTGGACTGTTCCCATGAGGCACAGGGTCAGACTGATTTGCATATGGCCATGTCTGAACTGGGGGTGGTGGAGTGAGCTAAAGAATTATGATGGATTAAACCCAGATCAGTTGACTGGGGGTGAGTGTTTGATTAGCTCAAGCACTCCGTCCATCATCCCCTTTGGTATCGCTTTGTTCGCCCTAAGTTGGCAGGGTATGCCCAGACGTGGGTCCCTTGCTCACTTTGCCACTGGATTCAAGCTAGCCTGGCTGATGACGGCTGAATAGCCAGAAACCAGTCCCAGGATGCTTGTTTCCGGTCCAGGGAAGACATGGCTTGGCAGTTCGGGCTGGACTGTTCCCATGAGGCACAGGGTCAGACTGATTTGCATATGGCCATGTCTGAACTGGGGTGGTGGAGTGAGCTAAAGAATGATGATGGATTAAACCCAGATCAGTTGACTGGGGTGAGTGTTTGATTAGCTCAAGCGCTCCGTCCATCATCCCCTTTGGTATC
The DNA here is from genome assembly GCA_963921515.1 of Calotriton arnoldi. Classification (NCBI taxonomy): domain Eukaryota; kingdom Metazoa; phylum Chordata; class Amphibia; order Caudata; family Salamandridae; genus Calotriton; species Calotriton arnoldi. The sequence continues at coordinate 15,145 of CAWUFW010024569.1, read as the reverse complement.
GCTTTGTTCGCCCTAAGTTGGCAGGGTATGCCCAGACGTGGGTCCCTTGCTCACTTTGCCACTGGATTCAAGCTAGCCTGGCTGATGTCGGCTGAATAGCCAGAAACCAGTCCCAGGATGCTTGTTTCCGGTCCAGGGAAGACATGGCTTGGCAGTTCGGGCTGGACTGTTCCCATGAGGCAGAGGGTCAGACTGATTTGCATATGGCCATGTCTGAACTGGGGTGGTGGAGTGAGCTAAAGAATGATGATGGATTAAACCCAGATCAGTTGACTGGGGGTGAGTGTTTGATTAGCTCAAGCGCTCCGTCCATCATCCCCTTTGGTATCGCTTTGTTCGCCCTAAGTTGGCAGGGTATGCCCAGACGTGGGTCCCTTGCTCACTTTGCCACTGGATTCAAGCTAGCCTGGCTGATGACGGCTGAATAGCCAGAAACCAGTCCCAGGATGTTTGTTTCCGGTCCAGGGAAGACATGGCTTGGCAGTTCGGGCTGGACTGTTCCCATGAGGCACAGGGTCAGACTGATTTGCATATGGCCATGTCTGAACTGGGGTGGTGGAGTGAGCTAAAGAATGATGATGGATTAAACCCAGATCAGTTGACTGGGGGTGAGTGTTTGATTAGCTCAAGCGCTCCGTCCATCATCCCCTTTGGTATCGCTTGTTCGCCCTAAGTTGGCAGGGTATGCCCAGACGTGGGTCCCTTGCTCACTTTGCCACTGGATTCAAGCTAGCCTGGCTGATGACGGCTGAATAGCCAGAAACCAGTCCCAGGATGCTTGTTTCCGGTCCAGGGAAGACATGGCTTGGCAGTTCGGGCTGGACTGTTCCCATGAGGCACAGGGTCAGACTGATTTGCATATGGCCATGTCTGAACTGGGGTGGTGGAGTGAGCTAAAGAATGATGATGGATTAAACCCAGATCAGTTGACTGGGGGTGAGTGTTTGATTAGCTCAAGCGCTCCGTCCATCATCCCCTTTGGTATCGCTTTGTTCGCCCTAAGTTGGCAGGGTATGCCCAGACGTGGGTCCCTTGCTCACTTTGCCACTGGATTCAAGCTAGCCTGGCTGATGACGGCTGAATAGCCAGAAACCAGTCCCAGGATGCTTGTTTCCGGTCCAGGGAAGACATGGTTTGGCAGTTCGGGCTGGACTGTTCCCATGAGGCACAGGGTCAGACTGATTTGCATATGGCCATGTCTGAACTGGGGTGGTGGAGTGAGCTAAAGAATGATGATGGATTAAACCCAGATCAGTTGACTGGGGGTGAGTGTTTGATTAGCTCAAGCGCTCCGTCCATCATCCCCTTTGGTATCGCTTTGTTCGCCCTAAGTTGGCAGGGTATGCCCAGACGTGGGTCCCTTGCTCACTTTGCCACTGGATTCAAGCTAGCCTGGCTGATGACGGCTGAATAGCCAGAAACCAGTCCCAGGATGCTTGTTTCCGGTCCAGGGAAGACATGGCTTGGCAGTTCGGGCTGGACTGTTCCCATGAGGCACAGGGTCAGACTGATTTGCATATGGCCATGTCTGAACTGGGGGTGGTGGAGTGAGCTAAAGAATGATGATGGATTAAACCCAGATCAGTTGACTGGGGGTGAGTGTTTGATTAGCTCAAGCGCTCCGTCCATCATCCCCTTTGGTATCGCTTTGTTCGCCCTAAGTTGGCAGGGTATGCCCAGACGTGGGTCCCTTGCTCACTTTGCCACTGGATTCAAGCTAGCCTGGCTGATGACGGCTGAATAGCCAGAAACCAGTCCCAGGATGCTTGTTTCCGGTCCAGGGAAGACATGGCTTGGCAGTTCGGGCTGGACTGTTCCCATGAGGCACAGGGTCAGACTGATTTGCATATGGCCATGTCTGAACTGGGGTGGTGGAGTGAGCTAAAGAATGATGATGGATTAAACCCAGATCAGTTGACTGGGGGTGAGTGTTTGATTAGCTCAAGCGCTCCGTCCATCATCCCCTTTGGTATCGCTTTGTTCGTCCTAAGTTGGCAGGGTATGCCCAGACATGGGTCCCTTGCTCACTTTGCCACTGGATTCAAGCTAGCCTGGCTGATGACGGCTGAATAGCCAGAAACCAGTCCCAGGATGCTTGTTTCCGGTCCAGGGAAGACATGGCTTGGCAGTTCGGGCTGGACTGTTCCCATGAGGCACAGGGTCAGACTGATTTGCATATGGCCATGTCTGAACTGGGGTGGTGGAGTGAGCTAAAGAATGATGATGGATTAAACCCAGATCAGTTGACTGGGGGTGAGTGTTTGATTAGCTCAAGCGCTCCGTCCATCATCCCCTTTGGTATCGCTTTGTTCGCCCTAAGTTGGCAGGGTATGCCCAGACGTGGGTCCCTTGCTCACTTTGCCACTGGATTCAAGCTAGCCTGGCTGATGACGGCTGAATAGCCAGAAACCAGTCCCAGGATGCTTGTTTCCGGTCCAGGGAAGACATGGCTTGGCAGTTCGGGCTGGACTGTTCCCATGAGGCACAGGGTCAGACTGATTTGCATATGGCCATGTCTGAACTGGGGTGGTGGAGTGAGCTAAAGAATGATGATGGATTAAACCCAGATCAGTTGACAGGGGGTGAGTGTTTGATTAGCTCAAGCGCTCCGTCCATCATCCCCTTTGGTATCGCTTTGTTCGCCCTAAGTTGGCAGGGTATGCACAGACGTGGGTCCCTTGCTCACTTTGCCACTGGATTCAAGCTAGCCTGGCTGATGATGGCTGAATAGCCAGAAACCAGTCCCAGGATGCTTGTTTCCGGTCCAGGGAAGACATGGCTTGGCAGTTCGGGCTGGACTGTTCCCATGAGGCACAGGGTCAGACTGATTTGCATATGGCCATGTCTGAACTGGGGTGGTGGAGTGAGCTAAAGAATGATGATGGATTAAACCCAGATCAGTTGACTGGGGGTGAGTGTTTGATTAGCTCAAGCGCTCCGTCCATCATCCCCTTTGGTATCGCTTTGTTCGCCCTAAGTTGGCAGGGTATGCCCAGACGTGGGTCCCTTGCTCACTTTGCCACTGGATTCAAGCTAGCCTGGCTGATGACGGCTGAATAGCCAGAAACCAGTCCCAGGATGCTTGTTTCCGGTCCAGGGAAGACATGGCTTGGCAGTTCGGGCTGGACTGTTCCCATGAGGCACAGGGTCAGACTGATTTGCATATGGCCATGTCTGAACTGGGGTGGTGGAGTGAGCTAAAGAATGATGATGGATTAAACCCAGATCAGTTGACTGGGGGTGAGTGTTTGATTAGCTCAAGCGCTCCGTCCATCATCCCCTTTGGTATCGCTTTGTTCGCCCTAAGTTGGCAGGGTATGCCCAGACGTGGGTCCCTTGCTCACTTTGCCACTGGATTCAAGCTAGCCTGGCTGATGATGGCTGAATAGCCAGAAACCAGTCCCAGGATGCTTGTTTCCGGTCCAGGGAAGACATGGCTTGGCAGTTCGGGCTGGACTGTTCCCATGAGGCACAGGGTCAGACTGATTTGCATATGGCCATGTCTGAACTGGGGTGGTGGTGTGAGCTAAAGAATGATGATGGATTAAACCCAGATCAGTTGACTGGGGGTGAGTGTTTGATTAGCTCAAGCGCTCCGTCCATCATCCCCTTTGGTATCGCTTTGTTCGCCCTAAGTTGGCAGGGTATGCCCAGACGTGGGTCCCTTGCTCACTTTGCCACTGGATTCAAGCTAGCCTGGCTGATGACGGCTGAATAGCCAGAAACCAGTCCCAGGATGCTTGTTTCCGGTCCAGGGAAGACATGGCTTGGCAGTTCGGGCTGGACTGTTCCCATGAGGCACAGGGTCAGACTGATTTGCATATGGCCATGTCTGAACTGGGGTGGTGGAGTGAGCTAAAGAATGATGATGGATTAAACCCAGATCAGTTGACTGGGGGTGAGTGTTTGATTAGCTCAAGCGCTCCGTCCATCATCCCCTTTGGTATCGCTTTGTTCGCCCTAAGTTGGCAGGGTATGCCCAGACGTGGGTCCCTTGCTCACTTTGCCACTGGATTCAAGCTAGCCTGGCTGATGACGGCTGAATAGCCAGAAACCAGTCCCAGGATGCTTGTTTCCGGTCCAGGGAAGACATGGCTTGGCAGTTCGGGCTGGAATGTTCCCATGAGGCACAGGGTCAGACTGATTTGCATATGGCCATGTCTGAACTGGGGTGGTGGAGTGAGCTAAAGAATGATGATGGATTAAACCCAGATCAGTTGACTGGGGGCGAGTGTTTGATTAGCTCAAGCGCTCCGTCCATCATCCCCTTTGGTATCGCTTTGTTCGCCCTAAGTTGGCAGGGTATGCCCAGACGTGGGTCCCTTGCTCACTTTGCCACTGGATTCAAGCTAGCCTGGCTGATTACGGCTGAATAGCCAGAAACCAGTCCCAGGATGCTTGTTTCCGGTCCAGGGAAGACATGGCTTGGCAGTTCGGGCTGGACTGTTCCCATGAGGCACAGGGTCAGACTGATTTTCATATGGCCATGTCTAAACTGGGGTGGTGGAGTGAGCTAAAGAATGATGATGGATTAAACCCAGATCAGTTGACTGGGGGTGAGTGTTTGATTAGCTCAAGCGCTCCGTCCATCATCCCCTTTGGTATCGCTTTGTTCGCCCTAAGTTGGCAGGGTATGCCCAGACGTGGGTCCCTTGCTCACTTTGCCACTGGATTCAAGCTAGCCTGGCTGATGACGGCTGAATAGCCAGAAACCAGTCCCAGGATGCTTGTTTCCGGTCCAGGGAAGACATGGCTTGGCAGTTCGGGCTGGACTGTTCACATGAGGCACAGGGTCAGACTGATTTGCATATGGCCATGTTCTGAACTGGGGTGGTGGAGTGAGCTAAAGAATGATGATGGATTAAACCCAGATCAGTTGACTGGGGGTGAGTGTTTGATTAGCTCAAGCGCTCCGTCCATCATCCCCTTTGGTATCGCTCAAATAAATCGTGACACCAAGCTCTCCCTCAGTGTACACAGTGCTTAGTATCCACACTCGCTACTAAAGAGAGTGAACCTGATCCTTCAACAAAGCAACTTCAGAACTGCGGTTCAGGCTCTTGTACCCTCACACCTGGATGTTGACAAACGCCAGCTCTGTGAACTCCTGTGGACCTGAAGTCTAAGATTAGGCTTCAGGTCCAAAGTTAGATTTCAGGTCTAAACTTGGACTTTAGTTCTAAAGATAGACTTTAGATCTAAACTTAGACATAAGTTCTGAATTTAGACTTCAGGTCTAAAGTTAGACTTCAAGTCTAAATTTAGCCTTTAGGTCTAAACATAGACTTCAGGCTTAAACATGGACTTCTAGTCTAAGTTTACCTCTTTGAATCGGGCACTGTCTCTTCACTGACCCCCTGTTAAAGGTATAATGCTGTTATTTTTTGCCTTAGACCCCAATGGACGTGAGCACACCCTCCTCTGTCCATGGTGCTTCAGTAATCATATTGTCCATCTGCACAGTGTAGATAGAGCCTGCTAGCGCCCAGCTGTAACCTTCAGAGTTTATTTGTAATAGTAAGTCAGACAAGATAGCATAGCTCAGTGTCCTGTAAATGTTGGGGGTGACCACTGCGAATGACACACTTCCCCTAATAAATAATATACATTGGGTAAGTCAATGAAAAAAGTGGTTGATTTTTAAAAAAATGCACTTTATTGTCTTTCATTATCTGAAGATTTTTGTAGCGGTGGGAACACCACAGAAATCCACTTTTAAAAATGCAGAGCCTGGTTCACAAATGTAAAGTTACACATTTGTGTAGGTTAACACTTTTTCAGTATTCACAAAACTGCATTTTAATAGTAAGTTTACAGGTGCGGAGACTCCGAAGTCGGGGCGGAGAACTCCACACATAAGGAGAAAGGACAGGCCAATCTTTTTATGTGCAAAGTTCTCCGTCCCGATTGCAGAGTCTTCGCACTGATATCCTTGCTATTAAAATGCAGTTTTGTAAATACTGAAAAAGCGTAAACACACACAAAATACATTTGTTACCTTTGTGAATTATGCCCACAAGGTTTACCCCCTGGTAGGATTGGGCACCAGCAATAAAGATACTGCCAACAGAAATAACTTGATCCCCCAGTGGATTCTAGTGAACACAAGCAATCTCAGCTAAGGTGGTCAAACCTGAGAGACAGCACTCCATACCTGTAAGGGACACATGTAACTGCAACAACTACTTTAAAAGTTCCCAGTCTCACTAAAATCAAATCCCATATCTCACATACAGTGGAACCTGCCAACAGAGACATGTGTCACACTTTGCATCATCTCTCTCAAATCATTCAACAAATACAGTGGACTCTCACAAGTAAGAGTTTACTTTCCAACATCGAATAGTACTACAACTCGCTGCACATTTATACATAACTAAGTTTATAATTATTTGATAAAGTTCTAGCAAGTAGTGTAACAGAAAAAAATTATTTTATATTAGTGCTGATTAAAAGCTCATATATCATCATATTTTAACTTAGGTAAACATAACAGCCCATTTATTCTTATCTTTTGCTGGGACAAAATCCTGATCAATAAAATCAACGAAAAATCTACAGATCAAATTAGTAAATTGAATTAGAAGAAACCAGCAACCTGCAATCTTGCACTATGGAAACAGCGAGAAACTGGTATCTTAAATCACATCCACAATTGTTGTTACTGCTTATTCTGAACAGGCCACTGTGAGAAACACATCATTCACACTATGACATCACCACATATCACTCAAGCTTCAGACTAGCAGTGCCATGTGCGCTAATCTCATGACAACAAGGGAAGACTTGTACACCTATTTCTAATCAATAATTAGATTTTCTTTTCATATTTGTTGTCAATTTATAAATCACTGTGCACTACTCAATTTAATTTAGGATGAACCATTAATAGATGTCTCTTACCCATTAGAGTTGAGGAACTTGCCACCCGCCAGACTATCTATAGCTGTCAAAACCTTTTGCAGCTTGATGGGGTGAGTAAAAATTCCCGCTTGCCTCCCTCCACCCATGGTTGGGTTATGTCATCCATAAAATAGTTATGTTGGTCCTGGGGTAGTGTTAACACGGGGGTATATAAAGTTTTGTTAAAGCACTGGAATGCCTGTACTATAATTTCCCATAATGGGTTCTCCTTGGGCTGTACACAGGGATCGGACCACCATTCTTGATTGCAACTCTTTCAGTATCAGTGATAGAGTTCAACTAGGACTCTCCTCCTCCACATACATCCTAGCCGAGGTATGTTTCCCAAGGTAGGCCATCTCGCAGTCAGCCAGCTCTATCAATTCTGCCAACAGGGGATCAACTGGGGCAAGCGTGGAGGTACTGGGAGAGATATTGTATCATTGTTACTCCCTCTTGAGAATCGATGCCAGGTCTGCATGGATTTAAGGACTAAGTAGGCTGTGAAATTGCTATCACTCATATGTAAACTTTAAATGCTTCCCAGATTGTTTGATAAGAGGTAACTGACCCTACATTCCGTTAAAAATATTCATCTATGGCCCGCGGCCAGCTCTGCTCTGAATACTGCGTCCCTTAATACCACTGTTGGAAACACCCAAGGTTCATGTCTTTACAGTAAGTTGGGTTACATAATGGCAGGTACAACGGATGAGTGGACAGAGAATGTGCAGGGTAAGTAATCAAGAGACTGTACCCAGAGGACCTCCTTGGGGGACTGAAGCTAGAAATCAATCCTCGAATATGTGTTATGGGCAGCAGAGCACAAGGAGTAGGCATTTGCTTCCCCCCGCAGCTCACACCATACTTCCACTAAACCATCACGCTCAGGGATATGTTGCAAGGTGTGTGCTGCATTGGGGGTGCTAGTCCTGTCTCTGAGTTCTGAATTGAGATCTAGATTAAGTTAACATTTAAAGTCACCCCCCTCCCCCAAAATAACACTGATGTCACTACGGCTACGATAATGATGCATTATGTCCTCAAAAAACTTTGGCAGTTGTAGTTAGGTGTGTATGAGTTTATGACTGTGATGGAAGAGTCACAAAGTAAGCCAGCTAGATGCATGAATCTGTTCAAGGAGTCTCAATGAGAAAGGCAATGCTTTATGGATTGAGATTACAACCCTAGCCATGTATGAGCTATATTAAGAAAAGTAATTTGTGGTTCCCCAGTGATGCACAAAGCTAGCCCTGTTCCAAGGTATCAGGGGCATTGCTTGAAGAAAAGCCACTTCTGCCCCATGTCTTTCTAAATATGTGAATATCAATCTGCATTTTTAGGGCTGCCAAGTTTGTGTACAATCCATGTCATACACTTAATCCTATGTGCCATCTGAAAAGGAGAAACATCGCACATATTAAACAATATGATGCAAATATTAATTAACAGTGGACTAAGGAAGGTCAAGTAGTTCCAGCGACCTCACTCCTCAGTGAATGCTTGCCAAACCAAAATTGCAAATGAAACCAAACCCCTTTCCTCCCACCTTCCCTGCTGATAACCCAACCAGCAGGGATTACAACTGAAAAGCTTCCCAAAGCAACTCAGTTCAGAACAGCAAACTTGTGCTTAGCACAGGAGACAAGAAAGTTAGAGTCGGCTACCGGCACATACTGTAATTTGAAATTAAATACTAAGGGGCATATTTACAAGCCCTTTTCGCCACTGGAGCATCACTTTTTTTGCGCACAGTGCAGGCCCATATCTACAAGGCCACATAAAGCCAACCCTGCGTGGCTTTTCATGGCCTTGTAGATAAGATGTAAGGCCACGTAGCGCACAAGCTGCTGCATTGCTTTACATTGCGGCAGGGTGGCGTGCCATGGATTTTTACACTGCCCCAGATTTACAGCATAGCGTGAATCTGGGGCAGCGCCAACAACTTACTCCCTCCCCAGACCAGGTGTAACGAGGAGAAATCTTTACATTTCTCCTCGTTTTTTCTTCTTTCTACTTGTGCTGCATTCTGAAGCATACATAGAATGAGGAAAATGCCTCTTGTGATAGTTTTTGTGCAGGAAAGTGTCCCTTCCTGCACAAAAGCAATCATTCTAAATACACAGACACCCTTGCACCTAGGTGCAAGGGTGCCATGCACGGCTGCAATTTTTGCGCCGGCGCTGGCTGAAAGGACAGGAATGCACTGTATCCTGTAAATGAGGTGCATTTCTGTCCTTTCGAATTGGCGTAGGGCAGCGCGGCAAAATGACTTGCGGCACTGCCCTACACCAGTTCTTTGTAACTATTCTCCTTGAATCCTTTAACAAATGTCAAAGGCAGTTTGGAGCACCAGGTAGAAGTAACTGTTATTTTGCAGACCACCTCTGGGCATGTTGCGGAGACACGCGGCCCTCTATCACCATCGTCACATCAGGGCTGAGTGTCCACCCTGTGGGACGCCATTTGTTAAGGAATAGTTAAGTTTAGGCCTGCCTGGGAGCCATTCCTGGTTGGAATGCAATCGCTGCTCAGGCACCAGCAATAAAAAACTGCCAAAACATATAACTTCATCCCCACAGGTAAAAGCAGTCACTCTCAGCATAGGTGGTCAAACTTGAGAGACAGCACTCCACACATGCAAGGAACACATGTAACTCTAACAACTACATGAAAAGACCCCAATCATAAAATTACATCCCATATCCAACATATTGTGGAATCTGCAACATAGAAATGTGTCAGACATTGCATCATCTCTCTAAAACCAGACAACAAATACAGTGGACTCTCACAAGTAAGAAATTACTTTCCAGCATCGATCAGCATTACAACTCGCTGCACATTTTCACAACAGTAAACTTTCAAACTATCTAATAAAGTTCAGGTAAGTAGCGTAACATCAGAAATTCATTTTATATCAGGCTTGATTAAAATCTTCTAAAACACACAATTTTTAGTTGGGTAAACATAACAGCCCACTAACTTCAATCTCATCTTCTGTTGGGCCAAAATCCTGATCAATAAAATTGATGCAAAACCTATCAATCAAACTGAGCCAGAAGAAACCAGCAACCTGCAGTCTCTGAAAGGAGCGAGATACTGGGGACTTGAATTACATCAGTAGATATTATTACTGCTTATGGTGAATAGGTCACAGTGAGGAGCGCATCATTTACACTATGACATCACCAAACTTCGCAAAGCTTCAAGCTAGCAGTGCACGTGCCTTAATGCCATGGCAACGAGGGACGACTGGTACAGGAAAGTTAATCTATTTCTAATGAATTACTAGACAGATTTTCTTTTCATATTTGTTGTCAATTTATAAATTACTGTCCACTACTCAATTCAATTTAGGAGGAAGTTTAAATACATATCTCTTCAGACACTAGCACTTGTTAATATCAAATTAAAAATAATCAATTAAAAGGAAGATCAGTGGATAAAAACAAAGAGGTTATAAGGGTCATATTTTACAAGAAACTGGGGGAGCGCGGTGGTACGCTAAAATTAGTAGCGCCGCACTCCAGCAGTTTCAAAACGCAGGCATGTGCCGTATTCACAAGAATGCAGCGCACCTCTGCATTACCCCTAGCGCTAAAGAAGCTGCCTAGCGCCAGCACCCTAGAGCCATTTTGCTAGGGTGCCTGCGCTGCAGGGGCAATCGTTTACGTGCAGGAAGGGAAACCTTCCTGCACATAAACAATCTTTACAAGCGATTTGCTCTAGCTATATGTGCTGCAAAATGCGGCACATGTGGAAAGAGCAAAATACGAGGAGAAATAAAATATTTCTCCTCGTATCGCAAGCTTAAGACCAGGTATTCTCTGGCGGTATTTTTGGTGCTGCGCCATACCTTTTAAATATGGCGGATGCTCAGAAAGCAATGGGTGTTGCGGCAAAACGCCCACTGCAACACCCATTGCCTGATCAATAAAATTGATGTAAAACCTACCAATCAAACTGAGCCAGAAGAAACCAGCAACCTGCAGTCTCTGAAAGGAGCGAGATACTGGGGACTTGAATCACATCAGGAGATATTATTACTGCTTATGCTGACTAGGTCACAGTGAGGAGCGCATCATTTACACTATGACATCACCAAACTTCACAAAGCTTCAGGCTTGCAGAGAACGTGCCCTAATGCCATGGCAACGAGGGAGGACTGGTACAGGAAAGTTCATCTATTTCTAATGAATTACTAGATAGATTTTCTTTTCATATTTGTTGTCAATTTATAAATTACTGTCCACTACTCAATTCAATTTAGGAGGAAGTTTAAATACATACCTCTTCAGACACTAGTACTTGTTAATATCAAATTAAAAATTATTAAGTAAAAGGAAAATCAGTGGATAAAAACAAAGAGATTATAAGGGGCATATTTTACAAGAAACTGGCGGAGCGCGGTGTTATGCCAATATTGGTAACGCTGCTCTCCCGTAGTTTCATTATGCAGGGATGTGCCGTATTCACAAGAATGCGGAGTACCCCTGCGTTACCCTTAGCGCTAAAAAAGCTGCCTAGAGCCAGCGGCAGCACTCTAGTGCCATTTTACTGGGGCGCCTGCGCTGCAGGGGCAATTGTTTATGTGCAGTAAAGGGAACCTTCCAGGACGTAAACAATCTTTACAAGCGATTTGCTCTATCTATGTGTGCTGCAGAATGCGGCACATGTGGAAAGAGCAAAATACGAGGAGAAATAAAATATTTCTCCTCGTATCGCCTGCTTAAGACCTGGTATTCCCTGGCGGCATTTTTGGTGCTGCCCCATACCTTGTAAATATTGGGCATGCTCAGAAAGCAATGGTTGTTGCGGCAGAATGTCCACTGCAACACCCATTGCCTCAGCTCTCTAAAATCAGACAACAAATACAGTGGACTCTCACAAGTAAGAAATTATTTTTCAGCATCGATCAGCATTACAACTCGCTGCACATTTTCACAAAAGTAAACTTTCAAACTGTCTAATAAAGTTCAGGCAAGTAATGTAACATCAGACAGTCATTTTATATCAGACCTGATTCAAATCTTCTGAAACACACAATTTTCAGTTGGGTAAACATAACAGCCCACTTAACTTCTATCTCATCTTCTGCTGGGACACAATCCTGATCAATAAAATTGATGTAAACCTACCAATCAAACTGAGCCAGAAGAAACCAGCAACCTGCAGTCTCTGAAAGGAGCGAGATACTGGGGACTTGAATCACATCAGTAGATATTATTACTGCTTATGCTGAAGAGTCACAGTGAGGAACGCATCATTCACACTATGACATCACCAAACTTCACAAAGCGTCAGGCTAGCAGTGCCCTAATGCCATGGCAACGAGGGGGGGCTGTAACAGGAAAGTTCACCTATTTCTAATGAATTACTAGACAGATTTTCTTTTCATATTTGCTGTCAATTTATAGATCACTGTCCACTACTCAATTCAATTTAGGATGAAGCTTAAATACATGCCTCTTCAGACACTAACTTATTAATATCAAATTAAAAATAATTAAGTAAAAGGAAGATCAGTGGATAAAAACAGAGATTATGAGGGGCATATATTTCAAGAAACTGGCGGAGCGCGGTGTTATGCTAATATTGGTAACGCCGCGCTCCCGCAGTTTCAAAACGCAGGCATGTGCCATATTCACAAGAATGCGGCGTACCCGTGCGTTACCCCTAGCTCTAAAACAGCTGCCTAGCGCCAGCGCCGGCACCCTATCGCCATTTTGCTAGGGTGCCTGCGCTGCAGGGGAAATTGTTTATGTGCAGGAAGGGACACCTTCCTGCACATAAACAATCTATACAAGTGATTTGCTTTATCTCTGTGTGCTGCAGAATGCGGCACATGTGGAAAGAGAAAAATACGAGGAGGATAAAATATCTCTCCTCATATTGCCTGCTTCAGACCAGGTATTCCCTGGCAGTATTTTTGGTGCTGCCCCATACCTTGTAAATATGGGGCAGCATCAGAAAGCAATGGGTGTTGCGGCAGAGTGGCCATTGCAACACCCATTGCCTCATCTCTCTAACATCAGACAACAAATACTGTGGACACTCACAAGTAAGAATTTACTTTCCAGCATCGCTCAGCATTACAAATCGCTGCTCATTTTCACAAAAGTAAACTTTCAAACTGTCTAATAAAGTTCAGGCAAGTAGTGCAACATTAGAAAGTCATTCTATATCAGGCCTGATTAAAATCTTATAAAACACACAATTTTCAGTTGGGTAAACATAACAGCCCACTTAACCTCTATCTCATCTTCTGCTGGGACAAAATCATGGTCAATAAAATTGATGTAAAACCTACCAATCAAACTGAGCCAGAAGAAACCAGCAACCTGCAGTCTATGAAAGGAGTGAGATACTGGGGACTTGAACCAAATCATTGAATATTATTACTGCTTATGGTCAATAGTCACAGTGAGGAACGCATCATTTACACTATGACATCACCAAACTTCACAAAGCGTCAGGCTAGCAGAGCACGTGCCTTAATGCCATGGCAACGAGGGAGGACTGGTACAGGAAAGTTCATCTATTTCAAATGAATTACTATGATGGAGCAAGGTTTCAAAAATGAAACTTGCTTGTACGCAATCCTCCTCATAGTATTAATTTATTAAATTGTATTGTCAATACTAACCTTTGCATTCACAAACACAAGAGGGACAGAAGCTTGCTTATGTGTTTTACTAATGAATAACGCTTGTCTGTAATCCAAAATGTCCGCTAAAGCGCGGGAACTTCAATGCGCATGTCGCAACCTGATCACATGGTGTGACGTCTTTCTTTGCTTGGTGGGAAACTTCTGCTTCTGCGCAGTGTGCGCTAAAATGGCCGCTAAATGTTTTCACATGCTTAAGCTTGCTCTCATGTCATTATTAAATTGTCGTTTTCTTAATGCTACTAATGCAGGATAGTATAATAATTAATGGGGAATAGAGTAGGGAAAGTGGGTATACAGTGAAACATTTTATTTGTGATTTTAATATTTTCTTCTTGCACTTTTAGTAATTCGTAAACTTGGGCCTGGGTTGGTGACTTGAAACTCGAGAGACAGATGGTTCTGCGCATGTGTCCTGTGTGCCTGCCAAGTGAAGTCAACTTGGACGTCACCCAAGGCCATGACCCATTGGCCGAAGATGCTGTACTTTATGTTTCCTGTGGACAAATTGATACTTTTCCCCTGTAAAATGTATAACATTTGTCGTGAGACGGGTGGGAAATAAAGCGAATGTATTAATTTGAAGGGGAGGGAACGTAAAGACAATAGGCTTTACAATTTAGGCCAAATCGATATGGTGCGAGAATCCACCCCCTTTACCCTGTCCAATCAGAAGTAGTGGTCCCATATTTTAGCAACATTAAGGGGAGGTACATGGGCGTAGAAGGGTATAATAGAATATAGCATTAGTTAATTAGTCGGAGCATGCTTTCACGAAGAACAGGCGTCCATGCTGCGAGAGAGCTCTTAGCTCCAGACTGCCATGCTGATCGGTTGCTGACTGAATCCCTGTCCAGAAGAGGTCCTGAGGAGGGGGCGGCGGAGTCCATTAGAACGGGAGAATCGAGGAGAAGTCGAGTATCAGAGAGGGGAACGGCGCAGGCGTCGTTGTAGAGAGGTCACCGGTCCTGTCCTGATCCTTGCTCTTCATCTTTCCTGGGTCCTATCTTTTCCAACTCCTTGGCCAAGGGGCTTGGTTCTCGCATTTAGGTAACTATACTGCAACCTTTAGTTGCGCTGCTGTCTCTATCTTCTCCTCTTCCTTAAACACCGTCATTGATTAGCAAAATCATTTCTATGCTTTTTCTTGGGTATTTCAATCAAGTACCGTGTTTTCTGTATTTTACTCTGCTAAAACTTTAGATAAACATTTTAAAACTTCCTGACTCAGTGGTTATTTCAGGATTATGAACTATATTGAATGTCACTCATTTTAAATTTCCCAATTGGCAAAGGATCCATTGGTAAGTTATTACTCTTCAATCAGAAGGTAATTGGTAGCAGGGACTTTGATAAAAGAGTACATCTGACACCCAGTGTAAGTATTAGTGTAGTATGAATGTATGGCCCCACTGAGTATATGGGGGCAGATTTACAAGGCCCTTGCGCCACTTTTGCGTCACTTTTAACATGGAAAAAGTGACGCAAAAGAGGCGCAAGGGGCTTGTAAATCTGCCCCATGGTGTATGAATGCTGTTGCGAGGTTCAGCAGCTGGCTGCAACTGAACCAAG
>CAWUFW010024568.1:0-58260 GCA_963921515.1 Calotriton arnoldi | reverse complement strand
CCAAGTCTAACACACTGTAACTTATAATAAACTACAGACTATATAATGCTAATTACCATTTTGAGGAGTCAAGAGGACATCTCTTCATAAGAAGCTTAAACAGTGCTCATCAATTTCTGTCACCCTTTTATTTTCCACCAAAAACGGTGTTCTTGTGGCCCCAGTAGCTATTAGTCACTATTTTGGGATTGGCATTATGCTGCTATGAAAGAAAGGGAGGGGATGAATAAGACTAGGAAAATGGGGTGACGTGCTCAGTTGGATATTAGTCTCATATTACTCCCTGCTCGGCCTATGAAATGTACCTTAATGTACATTTTATCATAATGACAGCCTATCCATGGTAGCAACAATGGATAAATGTGAGATAGCCATGTCAGAATTCTGCTGTCTATCATATCGCTAAAAACACCACCTCGTCCATCAACCGAGACTCCTCATGATGGCGTCAATAACTGAAGTTTGCAAGGCACTCTATACTTGTGAGTTCAAACCCTTTTGTAAATAAATGCGGCTATTTTAAAGTCAGATGTTCCTTTCTAAAGTTATGACAAGGTGGGAAGGCAAAGAAGTCTGTTCTGGTAGAACAAATGTAAAAAAAAAAAGAACAAGACTTCATTAAAGAAAAATGAAAGAAAACAGAAAAGGACCCAGAAGAACACATCCCAAGACCCAATCAATCAATAATAATACTTTATTCGGTTGAATATACTACCATAAAAGCTCAGAAAAAGACAATTTATATATAGCGGAGCATAAAAAATTAAGACATACTATAAAATACCAGTTAAAATCATAAAATCTCACATCGCTAGTATAAATTCACAATACAAACGTTTTTCTCCCAAGACTCAAGAAGATATATTCATTTCAGAGCTGGGAAGTAAATGTTAGCATTTAGGGCCTGCAATGGCCGCAGGCGTTGCGAACCTCTTTCTGTGCAGACATACAGGATGATACACTGTACATACCCCTACCTCAGAGTTTTCCACTTGAGAAGGGTGTCGCCACCAGAAGATGCCTGCAGTAGTTTGGGAGTGATTGGCATTGAGAGACTTGGCAGAAGAAACGAGGTGTGCTACCAAGAGGAGCTAGAACTATGACAGGGACTATTTTGGGCATCATCTTAAGTCTGGGATGTGTGAAGAAGCAGTATTCCCAATGGAACTGCCACAGCATTTCTAAGGGTAAGCAGTGGTTACTGGATATTTTCATAGGAATATAAAAATAAATGCATGAGGCGGGATGGAAACAAGGACTACCATCCCACCAGTCTCTTCATGTTAGGCCTCTTAACTTATTGCCATTTTTGTTCACTTGTCCCCCCACGCAATTGCTTCCTTTTGCTTTTTTGACGTTTAGATAATGACCTCTGCATTGTCAGGCGCCAAGTCAATACTCAGGGGGACAAAGCTCAATGCAGAATTAATGTTCCGAGAGCAGTCACCTTGCGGCGGCAGGTCGAAAGGTAATTTTAAACAGAGGGCGCCTGGCCGGGACATAAAGGAGCAGCTGCGAAAACAGAACCCAAGCGGCTCCATTCCCCATCAAAGCTTCTAGCCGCGTCCGGTGTGCAAATCCTTGAAGGCTCGCGAGCATTCTGTGGCTTCCGCGTAATGAGTGTTTTGTTACCCTCAAACAATGTGTGACAATAGAGGCTTCTCTTTCACATCTATGTAGGAGCAACTTAAACCTTTCACTCTATTGACACAAATACAGATACAAATGCATCTGGGGTAAATGTAATTCACACTCGGTTTTGTACAGGTTTCACCAAAGAAAGAGGTTCTGTCCTTGAGAAATGATCAGTTAAATAAATAGAAAGTCGCCTAAAGACAGGCACATTATTGGATAAATAAAACAACCGGTGGTATGTCGATCAATTTATTTATTTATTTTTGCAGATGTATACAGCGCGAACTGAGCTATTGGAGCGCTTTAGATAAGCAGCGGTTACTTACACAAGGTCACATTCATGTGTTTTTTAGGCAGTGGGAGATAAAGTGATTTGCCAGAATCACTCCCTCCCTGCACCTTGTTAATGCAGTTTTAAAAGGTGATTTCATAATGTTTACCAAAATTAAAATTGAATCATCATACTCAATACACAGTCCAAAGACTGGCAAGAGGTACAAAGTAACATTATATACCTGTGTATCTGTCTGTCTGACTGCCTGAATACCTGCCCGACTGTCTGCCTGGCTGTCTATCTATCTACCTGTCTGTCTGGCTGTCTATCACCACTTACCAGTGCTTGGGCTCTGTACCGAGTTTGACAACTATTGTACTTTCTGGTAAACATTATGAAAATACCTTTAAAATTGCATTATTAGTGCTAAATGCCGATGTCTTCTAACAGTGACGTCCTAAAAGTGAAATAACCTTGCAAGAGAGCACACACACAATGGTTTTACGGGACCTTCTTCCTCTGTGCCGTGTTCACAGATGGGCCGTTATTTGAACTGTAAGAGACACCACAGCACCAGCAGCCTGCAGGCCAGTGAGTTCGTGTGTGTGTGTTTGTATGGGGCGGAGAGATAGGACAGAGAGGTGGCGTGTGGGAGTTCCCGCACCTGTGTGAGGTTACCTCACCCCAGACGTCCAAAGGGCGCCCTCGGCCCCTCCCCCTTCCTGGGTCTCCTGTCACCTAAATGACTTCAGCAAGTTCCCTTGGTTTTTGAATGGTACAGTCTCTCCTTTAAATTGTATTTTTTTTAATCAGGGCTGTACATAGCTCTAGAACGCACCCGGGCAAGACAAGCTGCTTTTTGATCCGAATGTGTCAATCAATAATATGTTTGCAGGATTTGAGCTCTGGAAATGTTCAAGGTATAATCCAATTCTGTATGTCAAAGGGTGGGCACCAACACTATTTACTTAGCACACTATCACGCAACTATCAACTGAGTTGTAAATCCAGGGGGCGGCACTTAGTAAACGTATATCTTCTATATGTTCTGTACTTCACTTATTATTGTTCCACAGGAGTGTTTTCCCAAAGGCACGGTACCGGCACCCCACTGCTTCTCCCGGAACGCAGTAGCAGTATCCATTTCCCCACTTTAGGTGTAGAATATTTCCCCTCACATGTAGGTACCTTGAGAGAGGTTTAATAGTGAGAAAGTTCACTTTCATGTGGGCTTGGAAGGTGGGGGCCTGGGTAACTGCCCACTTCCCCCATGCCTTACATTACAACGTCTCTGCTTCTTACTTCTACAAAGGTAGCATGCAGGTATTTCCAATCGAAGAGATTCCGGCAACTATCCTTATAGGGTCGCAGTTTAATGGACCACTACCAGCTTCCTCATAGGGGGGCCCCATTGTGAGACAAGGGTAACTTGCACTTTTTATTGTGCAACGCAAACGTGGCTGCAAAACGCAACAATATTCAACGTGCTACAGAGCGTACAATCACGCGCACATCAGCAAATACGTTGACCTAAATAATATGCCGAGTTTACCATATTCATGCTCATTACCCGTAGCCCGGTTTCTTAGGACACTGTCCTTCCTTGAACTACATCTACGAAAGGCACCCGGCACAGCCAGCCCTGCTTCGCACCCTTAATTAAGAAAACCTTCTTTAAAAATAGATACTCACTGACATTTCGAAAAAGGTTAGCCTCTTAAAGACCACTGAAGCGGATAAACCACACCATGGGGCTGTTATGGTCTCTGGATTTCTAATTCGAAACCCAAGGCCACCCCTCAGCGTCCGGGTAGGTGGTCACCCCGGAGCCAGTGAGGTGCCACGAGCTGCCCGCGCGCCGTCAAGCTGCACCTCCGCTGCCGGTCTGTCCCAGCAGCAGCAAGGTGTGAACCAGGGCGGGGGCGGGTGAGGGAGGAGTCGGCTCGGATCCCAGCGACGCTGACAGTGTAATGTTTGAGCCGTGTGCGCTCAGGATGCGAGCCCAGCTCGGTTTCTCGGACTAGCACGTTGCACCCAAGGGCAACCACCGCGACTCGCGGACACTGCCGCGCCGCGAACCCTCAATGCGGACCGGGCACCGAGTAGACGGCGAGCGATGAAGAATGACCGTGCTGGGGCGCGGGAGGACGCTGTCCCCGCCTGAATGCGCCTCCGCCGCCGCCGCCTCCAAGGACATGGCCACGGGCAGCGGCGGGGGCGAGGCTGGCCCCCGGAGCCGCGGCGCCCGGGAGCAGCAAGTGCAGCTGAAGCACAAGCTGCGCGAGCTGCCCGGCCTTCTGAGAAGCGGCCTGACGCTCCGGAGGAAGAGCAGCACTGCAGCGAACAACAGCACCTGCAGCAGCCCGGTGAGTCCCCGCGCTGCCGTGCCCGCGGAGAGGGGGGGAGAGGGGGGAGTGCGCGGCTCTTAGGCTTTTGTAACCGGGGCTGGGAGGGCAGCAGGCAGGCGACACGAGAAGGGGTCAGTGTTGGGATCCTGCACAGCGGGGTCAGCGGGACGCACTCAGCGGATGGTTCTGCTGTCTAGACCGCAGCATTAGACGTGTGGTTTGTTTTTAAATAAAGGGCCATGTGCTGTGAGTCTGTGCAACCCCCAAGGAGAGGTGTCTCTCACCGTGCTGTCCCTGATAAAATCCCCGCCGAGAAACCTTTACATGGGATTATGGATACATGTGTACAGCCAATATAAGCCAAGGACACACAAGAAACAGTGTACCAACACGGACGCATCAATGTAAACTAAACATAATGCCAGCTGGGCTGTCCAAGCAGATGGGGGTCAGGTGCCCAGAGGCTGTCACCTGATCTGACGTGACCCTGACAGCCTAGGTGTGGCTGCATTGTGCCCATTAGACAAAGCACGTTTCACCTGATAGAGCCGGGGGAAATCTTTTTCTACTGGGAACATGCACTTGGAGGTACTCTTGTGATTTGGCTAGTATCGAACTGGTTTACAGAGCTGCGCTACACCAAATCATCCATTCATTTGTTCATCTGCCCATTCATTCTTTTGTTCGGTCATTCCCACGAGGAAAACGTCTGTCTTGTTAGACACCCTAGCACCATTAACAGGCTGCCACTATATGTTTGGACAGTCCGCCCACGTAAAACGCAACCTAAAGGGGTTTGAAATGGATTTTGAAAGACCAGAGTTGATTGGCTGCCGCTGTAATGTTATGCATAGAGATGGGTAGCTTGATTTGATTATTGTTTTTACTGCTCTGAAGGTTTATTGCATGGCGACCATGTCATATAAGCTCAGTAAAATTTAAACAACCGTTTCGTTGTAAAAGGCAGAGAGGTTGCACCTCACACTTTTGTTGGCTGTGCATGGCTGCAGGTTTAGAACAAGTGTTGGGAGTGTGATTTCAAAGGCACCTCAAGGGAACCTCACACTTGCGAGCTGTAAGCAGATGTTAGATTGTTTTCACACCACGAGGATTCGTGAACGATTACAGAGGAACTCTAAAAAAAAAATCTCAATTTTAAGTATTAGGGAAAGCAATGTGCATTCCCCACAATGAAGTAGTGAAACGTCAAACCCCGATGGTCAGGGAGGGCAAGGAGTTGTTCCTGAGGGGATTGTTTTAATTTTTCGCGAATTATGCTCCGAGCTGGCTCCCAGCAGACACATTAGTGTATTACCCGTTATCATTTCGAAACAGCACATTGGAAGGTAGCATGTTTGATATGTTTGGACTCAGTGGAAACCTTGAGCAAGGGTGCACGGGTGATGCGACCACGTGGCTGAGGTGGAGCATTGCTAACAGTCCTGGTTTGCCTTTGATGGTGAAAAATACCTCTGTGACTCACCAGCTCACACTATTGACAGCCACCACTGGCTCTGTGCATAAAATCCACTGCTTTGCATACTCATGTTTTTCAATATGTAAGTTAACTATGCTTTTCCGGTGTAGCAATGTTTGATGTGCTATCACACCAGCAAGATGGCTTTTACAAATAAAATGAGTAGCAAACTATGTATATTTGCACTTTTAGTAGGCAGCAAGATTATTTTGGAGCAAAATGGTCATTTGTTATATAAATCCTTCAGTGGTGTTCATGAATTTAATCGTACATTAGGTACCATGCTAACGATAGGAAAATAGGAGTGACTTTCTGTATCGCCCTGCTTTCAGCCGGACCATGTGCACTGCATTTTTAACAGAAATAAACTTGTTACCAAGCAGAGAGAAGAACCTCAGGTCTGGAACTTTCTAAGCACGGGCTGTGTAAGCACAAGCGAGCATTCATCTACTGTCTGTCTAAAGAGAGATGTCCATCGTAGGGCCAGTAGGGAGTGATCCATGCCAGATTTTCAGGATTACCCCATAGTAGGTAAAAAAAATTGCAATAGATTTATTAAGTCTGTATTTTGATACCTTCCATTGTATGTATCATTGTATATCCTAGAAATCTTGCATGGATCTAACTTCTTACACCCATGATGTTCGTCCAAACCCATATCCTCAAGTCTAGTCAGTCAAAGCAATCCCTCTGTAATTCCACAATTGATGCCCCTATCTCTTTGGAGAAAATATACAGCGTAGACATCAACAGGCCGACTTTTTCGACCTTAATAAACACACAATCCCTCAGGTTTGGGAAATCCAGGTATCCACACATCTCTAAGGAATTAGAATGCGAATTTCCCGTGATAGTCTAAATATTTTTTAACCAACTTCATTTAAGAGTCTTAAAAATGTGAAGAAGAGAGACAGATGTGAAAGAATTGCCGATCGAAGTAAGGGTCTGATAATCTCAAGTACAGTTTGTTATTCTGCTCTTGGTTGAATCAGCCAAACCTCCTGATAGAGAGGAAAAAGTCCCAGATTAGGAAAGCATCGGGAAGTATGCCCTAGCTCTCGACATACACATCTTAAATCTCGTATGGAATTACCGACCAAACCCTGAACATGAAAAATATGGTAATTGTCACCTCAAGTCCGAGATCTAATAAACATGTCGATGCATATTTCACATTTTGTAGTCATCCACATCAGAATGATTCAGTTTTTTAAACAATTTTATTACTGTTAATATTGCTTGTGCATGAGCAAGATGACTGCCCAGTTAATGGTATGTTTTGAGGTTCTTAAAGATGACTCTCAAGCATTGGAGTATAGTATTTTTATCTTGAACTCCGAAAAGTGTCCACCCTCAATGAATATGTCAACAAATAAACATATGGTTGTGCTGGTTAGTGCATATATAGTGTGGAACCAATTTTGGTGGTGTTGTTTAGATTGGTTTTTGAATTCTAGTCTATTTTCAATGCACATTTGACTAATTGCTCACTGGGGTGTCACTGCTGAATGGCCCGACTGACAGCATCCACTTAGTGGTAAGCGCACAGAACTCATTCCTGAAGCCTTAAATAGCACAAACATATGCAGAGGAATCTTAATAATATTGCATTGCATAATGTAAAACTGCATTCACTCACACTTACTGTGCAGTTTTGTGCTTTGCCAGTGCGACAGGTCCTTCATCTCCCGCGCCTTCCCAACAATGTGAATCTATTTTCAAGTAATTGTTTTTATATGCGTAATGTAATTATAATTATAGCATTGGGATGTTGAAAGCTCCATTAAAGACATTAAAGTGGCTCAGGGCCAATAATGGCTGGTATAGGCCTTCTACTCCAACATTCCAATGTCGAATTTTCTGTTTCTCACTATTTAATTTAGGATATTCTACTCTCAGTGGGTGAATGTTCTAATAGTGCCATAGCCCTTCCTTCAGTATCAGGCTAAACCGGTTGTTAACTGTCCTCTTCATCATTATAATCCCTCGCCTATGGCTCTGGTTTACAGCTCTGGCTCAGGGTTTTTACTTACCAATATAGCTCTCGGCAGCAGACCATAAGGATCATATCTGATTAACAGTCTAAATCAGATAGATTAAGATGACTGACCTATTGCAACCGTAAATACAAACATTTATGGTATATGGTATGTATTATTGGTCATTATTCTGGTCTTTCACTCCCAACAACATACAGTCAGAACCAGGACTGAGATCTGTGTGAAAACCTGGTTAATGCATCGGCTTAGAAGATGTTGAATTATTATGCTGATGTGAAGATTAAATAGGGCACACCTTTGGTTGGCCACTTTTATATTTATGGTGCACAACTTTTCCTAAATTAAGAACATATATACATTTACAAAGGGTCAGGCAGATAACATATTGTGGTGTTGGTTGTAAATTAAATTTAAAATAATGAAGTTAAAGCAAACAGCAGTATGACAGTTACTGCTCGGTTGCCTGCCCCCTGTGAGTTCAACAAGACAAAATGAGGCATATTGTGTAGTAACATCCCTACCATCCTGTTTCGTGTATATTTCTCTGCAGGACTACTACCATACTTTTGCCCGCAGTAGTGCCCGGCATTTTTTCTGCCCTTGATGGATTTTTACCATGTCAATGATGCAGTAAACCCAGAGCACTCATAGCAGTTCTATAGTTTTAGACCTGATATCCTTGGTGTGGTTTTCCCCCTAACTGTTTGCCTTCAACCCTCCTGTTTGTTGACGATGTTTTTGCTAGTTTTAGGGCTCTGTGCACTCTACCGCTGCTAACCAGTGCTAAAATGCTTGTGCTCCCTGCTTAAAACATGTTGTGATTGGCTTATACCCAATTGGCACATTTAATTTACCTGTAAGTCCCTAGGAAAGTGGTCCTACCTGTGCTCAGGTCCAGTGAAGTAAATGCTGCTAGGGGGCCTGCAGCATTGATTCAGCCACCCACTTAAGTGAACACTTTAAACTTGCCTCAGGACTGCCATTGGAGCTTATGTGTGCAGTTTTAAACTGCCATTTCGACCTGCCCAAATAAACCTTTTGCCAAGCCCAAACCTTCCTTTTTTAATACATACAAGTCACCCATAGGGTAGGCCCCAGATAGCCCAGAGGGCAGGGTGCAGTGTATTTGAAAAGTTGGTTATGTAGTTTTAAGTTTTACCTGTCCTGGTAGTGAAAAAACATCTAACATCGTTTTTTACTGCTGCAAGGCCTAACTCTTCCTTAGGTTAAGATTGGAGTTGCCTTATTACATTTTATAAGTGTAATTTCCAAATGGGAACAGGTAACCAGTTCATGTTTGGTGTCTTTGGAATTGTAATGAAAAATCCTAACTTATGGTGAAGTTGGATTTTAATTTACAATTTTGAAAAAATAACACTTAGAAAGTTGACATTTTCCTGCCTCAGTCATTTGGTGCATTTTGCCTGTCTCTGGGTCACATGACAGGGTGAAGGCAACAGTTGGGCTTTGTGTATTCCTCCTAGACAGCCACACACAATGGGGAGCTTAGCTGTCTTGTAAGGGCCATCACTGGGAGGATGGCAGGGAGGAGTTGGACCCAGCCCCACTTACACTTTAGTAGGCTATGTCCTGCCTCCACACAAAGGGCTGCATACCCACTGTAGTTATTCTGGAGCCAGGGCATCTATGCGCTTCAAAGGCATGCCTCTAGAAGCACCTCTCCACTTCAAAGGCACAACTGGGTATAAAAACTGGACCTCAGACAATACCACCACTTCAGTACACTTCTGGAACTGTGGATACACTGCCAGGAAGAAGGACTGCTGTGCTGCTGAAAGGACTGTCACTCTTTAGACTGCTGCTTTGAAGATCTGCTGCCCTCCTGTGCTGATCTGCTACCTGCTGTCCTCTTACCTGGATGAGAAGGACTAGAGCTGCATCTCTGGAATTCAGAACCCAGAGTAAGTACAGGGGCTGTTTGGCTGGCTGCCTGATCTGAAGCTTCAGGGACATAACAGGCTTCCAACAATCTTGCACCTACACTCTGCCATCTGTGAGTCTTCCTTGCCAAGTGGGGCGACCCCATTTCTGGACCCTTGGAAGTGGGCTTAAGGTGCTCTGCCAGCCTCTGTGGATCAAGTGAAACTGACGCATCTCTTTTACTGCATGGCGCAAACCCAAGCAGAACCGACGTAGTGCCACTGCTGCGTGGACTGGACCCTTTGCAAAGAGCCACTTTGTCTTCGCTGCACCATCGGAACCAATGCTGCGCGAGCCATCCTACGAGAAGGCCCTCACATCCCTCGCCAACAGCATACTCGATGACGGACTCTGCATAGCAACCTGAGGACCGACGCATCGCCTGGGCTGTGCGCCGCATCCTCAACGCCGGACTTTGCATCGCAAGCCCCGTCGAGGGGATCCTCGACGACAACACAGGCCTTTGCATTGCAATCTCACCAAATCTTGGAACCGACACGTTGCTTCTACTGAAAAAAAATATTCTCTGAGCAGATAATGAATCAAAGTTTTAGTTCATGGTATCAACAGTCTGTTCTTTATTTTCACATCTGTTTTTAGGTCTCGCCTAATCAGCGCGCAAGCGCTGCTTAGGAGTGACCTCCTGGAATCGGTCTGCACTTTTTGGAAAACTCGTGCATGTACTGCACTGTTTCCAATGAGCGCTCGTGCATGTACGGCATCCACCTTGCGGGAGCGAGCAGCTTCGCCATCTGTTTCCAATTATCGCGCCCGCGCCGCACTTGTTAATTGAAAACAGATGGCGCTGCAAGGTAGATGCCGTACATGCACGAGTGCTTTCACTTTCTTGCCGACTCTTTGCTTCGTCCTGCTAATGGCTCCTCCCTCCTGTCGCCTCCCCTGTTCTCACTCCTGTGCTTACATCTGGCCTACTGTCACCCCTCACAACCCGCTGTGCCTTCTCCCCCCTCCCCACCTAACCCGGGCTCTGCTTTCCGCTGAGGTCAAATAAATAAATAAGTGTATCATTTAGTAAATAGCTGGGCACCTAATGCCATGTCGGCACAGACAGTATCAATATTGTACTAACAGGGAAATAGAAACACTCTTTAAAGGTGGGGAGCGTTGTCTGGAACAACCGCCCCCCCCCCACCCCCCTCCCTACACTTACTCGGACACCAGACCCAGTTCCACACCTCCGCCAAGTGCCCGACCTACCCCTGCCTACGAGATGAATACACTAAAGGCAATACACAGAAGAGACAGCGTGTGCTCCGCCCAGCCTGGACCAATTCAAATGCTTTTAATTGAATATGCAGCTTTTCGCTCACGTATCATTCGCAATTTCATTGTTTCAGCGCACTTCAGCCCTCACGGAACACGCTTCCGTGCGATGACGTTTCTGGCCGTTCTGTGGCCCAAACGATAACTTCATATGTTTTATTGTAGGAAATTGTGCCGTTTACCAGCTGCAACTATCCCTTCTACGTTCATTAAATTATGCCGTATTTTTTAACCACAATTATAAAAACTAAACAGAGGCACCTGCACAGAATCTGCGCATAGGGCGGGGCTCGTCCATCTATTTTGCTAGTTCCTGAAATATTTTACCCGACTGGGCGAAGTTCCAAATTGGAATGCCAAAGTACTTTGTTAGTGAAGGAGAGATCCAAACAGCCCACAACAGTAGGGGAAGATGAAAATGTCAGCCTACTCTCCTATGGGGTAACTCTTTAATAAAAAGCATTTCAAGTGTACCCCCCCAAAGAACAAAAAAAAAACCACACAATACTTTAAACAGCATTGCCATAGCCAATAGGTCTCGCCTTTGGGACATTATAAGTGTTTAGCCATGCAACAGTTGATGTTGCACCAAGGATATTGTGCTGCATAATTAAATACTTATAAGGTTCCAAAGGCGAGACCTATTGGCTATGCCAATGCTTGTTCAACATTGCCCTCACCTACATGTGTTTCGTCTTTGCTGACAATGCTGCAACAGACTTCCTCAGGGCTATAATTATAAATATTACAACGTTTTGGGGAGGAGTACCTGAGTACATTAAATTGAAGTCTCATCACCCAGGTCAGAAATCCAAAGCCATCTTGTGCTCGAAAGGTTAGCATGATCCAGCTTGACACATGTTAATCTGACCCACATGTCCTACATGCGCAATTCGAATCAACTTAGTTCCTATTGCACTTGGCAGACCAAATTTATCACGTCTCATAATCAACTCATCCCCATCTTTGCATCGATTTAGTAGGGAAAAATTTGTCTTGGACATTATGCGAGTAACAGTTTATTAATGTAGTGAGTTAGTTAAGATATATAAATATATATAACAGGTATTATGCCGTATATCCTGACCTTGATAACTTAGAAGACTGTCTTACCACTTCTTACCCAGATTTCTCGGCTGCATTCAAGTGTTATGATCATGCACTTTTTGCCCTAAGTCTTTGTAAGTTTTCTCCATTAAATACAGATTCATCTGAAATGGATACTCTTTTAATCATACTCCTTAGACTTGATAATTGTGGTCTTTTCTTTGTGTATTTACTTTGTTTTACAAATAATAGTACAGTGGCTGAGGATTCTTCCAGGGTGACTATCTGACCATTAACATGAGTTAATAATTGCCTTTCTGAGGAAGCATCCTCACTTCACTCCTTGCTCCTGTTTGACTACATATGTCATAATGTTGTACGTTCCCGCACTGCATTCTGTGGGCAGGAATGTTTTTTCTACTCTGTCCTATATTTTTCCAGCAATATATTTATGTTGAAAATGGTCTTTTCTGCAGGGTCACCCCAAACGGTTTGCCTTCTTCCTCCCCTTTTTGCTGAATTCCTCTTTGTTGGCCTTAGGACTCTGGGCACTTGACCAGTGCTAAAGTGCATGAGCTCTGTATTTAAAACATGAGAACATTGGCTTATCCACAATTGGCATATTTAATTTATTTATAAGTCCCTAGTAAAGTGCAATACCTGTTCCCAGGGCCTGTAAATTAAAGGCTACTAGTGGACTTGCAGCACTGATTGTGCCACCCACTTAAGTAGCCCTATAAACATGTCTCAGGCCTGCCACTGCAGAGCCTGTATGCAGTTTTAAACTGCCATGTTGACCTGACAAGTTAACGAACTTGCCAGGCACAAACCTTCCATTTTAATACTTATAAGTCACCCCTAGGGTAGGTCCTGGACAACCCAGGGGGCAGGATGCAGTGTATTTAAATAGTAGGGCATGTACTTTAAAGTTTTACATGTCCTGGTAGTGAAGAACTCTTACATTCATTTGCCACTGCTGCAAGGCCCACCTCTCCTATAGGTTAAGATTGGGATTACCTTATAACACTTTATAAGTGTAATTTCCAATTGGGAAAAGATGGTCTTTTCAAGTTTGGTCTCTCTGGACTCACAATTTAGAATCACAACTTATGGTAAAGTTGGAATTTAAGTTGCAAGTATGAAAATACATTTTCTTACCTTAACCATTCTGTGCCTTCTGCCTGTCTCTGAATACACGTCTGGGGTGCGTGTCAGCTGGGCTTTGTGCATTCCCTCCAAACAGCCACACACAAAGGGAGCTTAGGTCTGACTGATGGGCCATCAACATCCTGATGGGCTATCCTGGGCAGGATGGGAAGGAGGAGCTGACACTTACACCTGAATAGGCTGTGCCTGTCCCCACACAAAGGGCTATATTGCCCCCTGTGGTTGAGTCTGGTGTCAGGTAGGGAAGGGCAAGGACTTTGTGTATTGCAAAGGCCTCTCTTTGAAGTCTGCCCCACTTTAAAGGCACAACTATGCTTAAGTCCTGGACCTCTGACACCACCAACTCAGAAAACATCTGGAACTGAGGACATTCTACAAGGAAGAACTGCTGTGCTGCTGGAGGAACTGCCACTTTGCTGAACTTTGTTGCTTTATTGGTCTACTGCCTGTTACCTCTTGCCTGGGAGTGCGGACGGGACCTGCATCTGTACATCCCTGAACCAAAGTATCTCCAATGGCTTGTTTGCTTGCCTCCTGTTTTCTGAAGTCTCAGGGATATCAAAGATTTCTCTCTTCAACCTGCAACCAGCACCTGGACTCTGTCTGCTGTGAGTCCTGCTCTGCCTAGTGGTGCCAATCCAGTCCTGGGCCCTTGGAAGTGAGTACCAAGTGCTGCAACCAAGAAAATTCACTCATCGACGTTGCACTGATTGGAACCAGCACATTTCCCTCGACAGCTGTGCATCACCGATTGCGCAACGCATCGTACCCTGTTTCCGACGCATCTCCGTTTTTGCACAGCTCGGTGCCAACACATCTCTTTATGCTGGTCCCATCACCTACAGCCCAGCGGTTCGATGCAGAGGCATCCCCTACAGCTGTGTGATCCACAGTGACTCATCACCTCCTTAGGTCTACGCATCGCCCTCGACGTCAACACATCCCAGGTACTGTTCAACCAGCCAAGGCTGGTCCCTGTATCTTACCTGTGCACCATCTCAGTTGGCCTGAAGTTTTAGATTTGCCCTGGTCAAGCCCAACCAGATAGCTTCAGTTGGAGCTATTTATTTCTAAACACTACAAAATGGTTTATTCTTTAAAAAATCATATTTTTTTTTAATTTCAAGTACAAGTAATTTTATTGAGTTTTTCCAAAAAGAAAACAGGACAAACAAAAGGACAAGGCAATATAAAGGAATCTGCAAATGAATAAAACAAGGTTGCATCAAAACAAACACGCTCATAAAAGGGGTTACAGAAGATAAGGTGGAGGGCAATTGTGTATCAGTTTACATATTATTCAGATTTGATACAAATAAGAACCAAACAGGGTTTCATTGCAGTAACCATACTACATTACTCATACTCTTGTCCCTTTAAAATGTTCACGTGTATATCATATACCCTTTTATCACAAAACATATGTACCATAAATATCATATACCACACAATTGAACCATACTCTTCCTCTTCTGTAATAATCATAGACTTGTATAGAGTGTGAAGCGTGTCATAGATATGCACATGGTGTAAGCGAAGAAAAAGTAAAAGTGAGTATAAAGATTACGTTGTCAGCACTAGTTAAGCGATATAAGCTTCTAATGACCTGATGCCCTAGTTGAGTTATACCATAAAGTGTACTTTTTTTGTGTGGTTGTAATAGTGTAACCATAAAGTGGACTTCTTTTGTGTAGCTGTAAAAGTGTAATGCAACAGTACCCTGAAGAGTGTAGTATGGGTGTCAAGATTTTTCAGGGGGGTTCATAGTTGAAGGAAGTGGCATCAAGTGAGCCCCACATCGGTCTAAGCGGAGGTCGCCATGGAGATAGCTGTAGTGAGATATTGTCAGTACCTCTAAGGAAGGAGAGCCATTCTTGCGACATCCTGAAGGAAAATGTCTTGGTGTTTTTCGAGTTGTTAAGAATTACTTTACATGCAAGTGTAAGCATTAGGTCCAGGAGACAGCAATCATTTTCATTTTGTAGTTGAGGGTCTAGGTAGCCCAGGAGTATGTAGGAGAATTCTCTGGTTGACTCAATGTTAATGGTGTTTTTTTATACAGCCATAGATTTTGTCCCAGTAGGTCTGTATGATGGGTCAATGGAATAGTATATGGGCCAAATCTCCCTCGTGCCGGTTGCAGTACCAGTAGGTCGGGCTTTGACTAAAGTTAAGTTTATAAATTCTAGATGGTGTTCAGTATGCTCTATTAATAATCATATATTTTGCTTGGGATAGCGAAGGTGAGATCTTGTTTGTAAAAGGGGTTTTATGTACACTTTTCCAGTCAAACACTATGTTTCTGGTATTTAGTTCTGATTCCTATTTTAGTTCGGTACGAACAAGAGACTTTCACAGGTTTGAGAGTAGTAGTTTGTATATTTTAGATAACGTATGTCCGGATTTTAGTACATGACCCACCAGCAAGAGAATAGAGGGATTTTTAGGATGTATTGAATATTTTGTGATCTGTACTTTTAATTTTAAGAATTTGTAGAAGTCCAAATATCTAGGCTAAAATGTGTTTGCAGACTAGAAAAGAGCTGGGGTAGACTGTCCACAAATATGTCTTTGACCAAGTTGATGCCTTTATTCGACCAGTTTTGCTAGTATGTCAGTTGACCATCTATTTTAAATTTGGGATTATACCATAAGGAGGTCAAGTTGGAACTGCTTATTTTGATCTGAGAATGACAATCTAGTTGCAAAAGAGCTTGATTCGTATTCTGAATGATTATATATTTAGAGTGTGGGAGGTGGGCGGTATGCATTTTTACGATTGCAGAAACTGGAATGGTGTTTAGGAGTGATTTTTCTATATTCACCCATGTCGGTTGATATTCTAGGTCATTTATGAACCAGTAGAAGCCATGTTTACAAAGTTATGTTCTTTGATAGTTTCTGAAATTGGATAGGCCTAGTCCCTCTCTCTCTTTAGCCAATTTAAGTTATTTAAGTGAGATTCTCGGTTTCTTCCCTTGCCAGAGGAAGGTATAAAAGGGTTTGTCTATCTTTCTTTAGAAAATCCTCAGACAGGGTCATTGGGAGCATGTAATAAGATAGTTAATCAATGGCATAATCATAATTTTTTAAGTTTCAGCTCTATCCCACCGGGACAAGAATTTGTGTGACCAACCATCTAATAGTGAGGTGATTTTTTAATAAGGGTATTTTCATTAGTCTGCAATGTGGTGATAAGTCCTTGGTGAATTCTAATCCTAAGAACTTAATGCAACCTGGCTGCCATGTCAATCCCAAGTTTTCCAATAATATCTTTGTGACCATGGTTATTAAGAAGTTTAACCTCTGTTTTATCTTTGTTCAGTGTATATCCGGAAATCTCAGAGAATCTTTTTATTGAGGACATTAAGGCCAGTATTGCCATGCTTGAATTCTCAGAAATAACCAGGACGTCATCTGCATATGCAGTAATTTTGACTGTGGTATCTGCAAATTGGAGGCCTGATATGTCATTGTTTTCCCTTAGGTGGTGTAGGAAGGGTTCTATTGCTAGTTGGCATTTTGAGTGATCCAAAGTAGTGTTTTTATTGTATAGATTTTGATAAAATTCTTAAAATATTTCTGATATTTTGTTCGGGTTGGTATATATGGAGCCATCCAAATCTTTTAGTGTGTTAATTGTGTATTATTGGAGTTTGAATTTCAAGTATGATGCTAGAGCCTCCCAGCTTTATTAGAGTTGCATAGTCTGATGCTTTTTTGTTTGTTGATCCAGATGCCCACTCTGGTACTTACTATTTTTATTTTACTCGTATTTCTTATTCACTATTTTATTTAGGAGGACGCTATCTCTGTAGGCAATGTGTTGTCTCTCCAATTCCGCTATTTCTTTTTCTAATTTTTGGAGGTTTTTATTAGGCTCTTTATTCATGACGGATCTTATTTTGAGGATCACCCCTCTTATTGTCGTTTTTAAAGCTTCCCAGTGTGTTAGATCTGAGGTATCCCCTATTTTGTTTTTATTGAGTAAGTTTACAATGGCCTCTCCAATGAGTTGCTTATTGTTTCCCAACGAGATGATTTCATCGTTGAATCTCCAAAGAGGCTGTTTTGTGCAAGGCGCTGGGTCAATAATGGATAGGGTGATAGAGGAGTGATATGAAATCACCCGTGGCTCGATGGTAGTCTGGTCGATCTTGTTTATGGCGTTTCCAGATATAAGTAGGTACTCAATGCGTGAGTATGAGTTATGGGGGAATGAGTAGAAAGTATAATCACTTTCTGTAGCGTTCTGTGTTCTCCAGGCATCAATCAGATTGAACTCCCTGCATAAGGTTCTGAGTGCTTTGTGTGACTTGTTAGGTCGAAAAGGGCACTGTGAGTTTCTATCTAGTGCGGGGTCGAGGGGTAAGTTAAAATCCCCTGCAAGTATAAGTGTGGGTGTGTCAGGAATCAATTTGAGTTGCATTGAGAGTTCCTCCCAGAAGGAGGGGTCATCTTTGGTGGGCACATATATGTTGGCAAAGAAGAATTCCTTGTTGTATTTGGTTAATTTGTATATGATCCATCTTCCCTGTGTGTCAGATGTGCTTGAGACCAGATCAATTTTGGATTTCTTTGAGATGACCACCATTTTTTACCTAGAGCTGCAGAGCCTGCTACATTGGAGTATTATTAGTTTCTAAGTCAGCTGAGTTGTGTGAGGTCACTCTTTGTTTCTTGCATAAGAATGATGTTACCTTTCTGCTTGCAAATGTAGTCAAGGATTTCCTTCTTTTTGACTGGCTGATTAAGACCTTTTTACATTCAGGGATATTATTTTAACGTTCTGTTGTGACGATGTCATCTTTAGAGTTTAGTAAATGGTCTATGCTAGAGATCTCACTAAAAGATAGTGTGTAGATGGATTTAAGCTGTCTAACGATAGGTAGAATATGGTTATATTGTGTATGTGCCTGAGTATATACGATCACCATGGGGCATGCTGGGCGGTTGCTTGAGGGCCACGTGTGGTATAGGTATGAGCCTAAGATCGTTGTGTGGTACATCTTCTTAGTGGTGACATATATTGTGTAAGTTACTGTATAAAAGTTTGTGTTGTTCGTTCCTTTCATGGTAGTGCTGACAGAAGAAATACAAGAACTAAAATTTACTTAGTAAATGATAAAAACATAATTAAATAGCATACTGAACTATACTGTACTATCCTTCCATTGACCCCCTCCCCCAAATAGCAAATAGGCATGGCGATAGGAGGAAGAACCATTCCTCCAGGGAAAAAGAGTTTCAAGACTAATTATCTGCATGTAACAGGTGGAGTTAAAGCAAAGTCCTCTAAAGGACTAATTCTTTGCTACATTCTTAAACTACAAGGAATAGATGTGCAGCTCTACCTTAGAACAATTATAACATCAATCCTACCGAATCTACAGGTCTTCTGACCGACCCTTACTCTATAACCTGGTTAGCACTGATGATTTTCCATTTATAGTAAGTATGCAAGATTGCCATCATCTTTCTCGTACAGTGTGTATGACCAGTTTGGCCGACTGAACAGTAAGACCACCAGTCTATAGTCGAAATAAATGAAACAGGCAATGTATGAAATACCCTACAGTACATCACTTAGCTGGTTCTTCTGGGCAATTGTCTTTTTTCTTTTTCTTGAACGGTATTCTTGGTTTCAGATCTTCCCTGAAGGCAGTTTAACCAGGTCACATTGGAGCATCTATCACATTAGCACCATTTAAATAGAGCTCAAACAGGAGGTTAATGTTTCGATGTCATATTAGACTGGCTGAGGTTCGAGGTGTTCATTAGCACTATTCTTTCTCGTCTATGAATTTCCTGAGGGTATTGTGATCAGTGAAGATGTATGGAGTGCCTTGAACTAGGATGCAATATTTTGCTGGGCCTGCAAAAAGGAGAACTGATAGTTCATGGCTTTCAGTCTTGGACGGAGGGCTAAGAAGCCTTTCCTTGTTTCCACAGTGGCTTTACAATAGTCTTGAGATATGCAGATTTTGTCACCCTTCCATAGTATGTGATTGTTTTCTCATGAAAGATAAGATCAATTCAACATGGCGATATTGTAGTGGTTTGAATACAATATGCCTAGGAGATTTTTGGTTCGATTGCTTCCTTGTTGGGACTCTTGGGCACTGTCAGATTTTAAGGGTTTGTCAAATGTTAGGATTGTGGCTTGTGCAAACCATTTCTCTAGGAAGGCAATGCATGATTCCGCTGAGTCTTCTTCCCCTTCTGGTATCGCAAAGATCTGGAGGTTTCCACATCTGTTCCTGTCTTCCAACTCCGAGAGGTGTTTGGCAAGTGAATTTGTGGTGAGACTGAGCGCCTGGATGGATTTACTCATTTTAGCATCCGAGTCTTCCAAATAGCTGATCCTTTTCTCTGCCTCCTCACTTCTGGTGTTAGTTTCTCTGATGTCTTGGTGGATTGTAGAAATCTCATTTTGCATGATGTCGGTGTTTTTATTAGTGGACTTGGCTAATTTGTGTACCTCCACCAGTTTTCTTAGGATTGTTTCCATTGTGGAATTAATGTCCTGCTTATTTTTGATTGGTGAGTCTGGGTTTGGTGGGGTCGGCTTTGACCCTCTTTAGGTTTGTTTTATTTTCCTTTTCGACCATGTCTAAATGAGAGGTGTGCTTTTGAGAAGGCAGCTTTATTAACTCAATACGTTTCTTCTGCTATTGATAGAGTCTCGCTGGTAAGACTGATAGGGCTGCCCGATGTTAAACAGTGTATCTCCAAGAAATCTCTGTGTCGGGTTCTTTCCAGAATTTCTTTCAGTACCTTGAGGCCTTTCCAAGTTTTGTTCACTCTGTGTTTACGCCATCAGTGATATGTGCCCAGGGTATATCACCTTAGTGGTAAGGGTGGGCAGTCTAGCACCATAGTGCCTCACTAAACTAATCCTGAGAACACGCTGGGTTGGCCTGAAATTCGAAAGTACTGGGAGGCTGATGTGCCCCTTTTGTTGTATTAGGTACGCACCGTTAGGTGGAAGAGTTATGCAAATCGTAGGTCATTATGCACCACTCGCACTATACAGCATCATTTTCCTGGTAGACTTAGTTTTAGGAACTGGCATTATGACTTCAACTTATTGTACAGCCACAATAGGTAATTAGGCTGATGCAACGCTGAATGGAAGATCCAACTTCACTAATACACGGCCTCCACTTTAAGATGTTTAAGTGAGTGCGTTCGCTGATATTAGTGCTGCTGACAGTGCCGGTCGGGCTGGTTGTGTTAGTTCCGATTGGAGGCGCGTTGTACCTCCTCTATGGGCACTGAACGTGTGAGTAAATGGCTAGCTCAAGATGTGGCGATCCTCAGTGCGACGATAACTACTGCAATGTGCACACGTGTCTGATTACTACAGGTGCACTGGCGATCGACATGCACGTTCTGTATCGTTTTAGGTAGACAAATGCAGCTTTGGATTACTGTCTTGAATCTTTACTTTCCGCTGGTGTGTTTTAAGGGGAGAGCCATGCAGAAATGTTTTATTACTTGCCACTATTGTGCTGATATAGTCACCATTGTTGCATGATCAGTCGCCAACTTAAGGTCAGGCAGAACTCGTGGCTTATTTGCCAAATGTTGACAATAAAAGCCAAAACCCCTGTTTTAGCTTGGATTTATAAGTATTATTGAAGATCTTACTTGGGGATTGAGTTGTGGTCGAGGAAAATGGCGGCGTGAGCCTGCAGCTCCTCCCAGGGAGACAATTAACCTTCAAAAAAACTATTCTACCTGGTCTCTTCCAAGGAACCAAACGGGATCCATGAGCACCGCTTAGCGCAGAGATCTAGTTAATCGCCAGACCCTCCAATTCTGGCCATTTGAACCATTCCTAGAGCACGCTGATGCCGCTGGGCTCTGCCGCAATACCTAGCGCGGGAAGAAGGATGCGGACCGACTGAGATCCTTACGGTCCGTGCCCAAAGCTAAAAAATTATATCTTGACTTCTGCTTATTGGATTTTTGTCGTTTTGGTCTTGTTTTACTCATAAAAATATAAGCTATTTTTCTAAATGGGTGTGGAGTCTTTTCTTATGGTGTTTTCACTGTTACTGTTTCAAGTGTTGTACAAATACTTTACACATTGCCTCATAAGTTAAGTCCGACTGCTCTGTGCCAAGCTGCCAGAGGGTGAACACAGGTTTATTTATGGTGTGTATCTGACTTACCCTGACTAGGATTGTGATTCCTGCTCGGACAAGGTGCATACCTCTGCCGACCAGAAACCCAATTTCTAACAATTCAGTTTCAGAGGTTTTTGGAAATGCCCTCTATTGCAGGTTTCATTAACTTGTCCTATGAATAAATGTAACCGTTTGTAAACTTGGAGTAAATATGTGATTGATTGGTCTGTGGTTGGTAAAGAATCACATCTGGCTTCACTCTCTATTATTTTTACACTTATTGAATGCTGAGACTTTTCAAAGAGACAGGGAGAATTCTACATGGAGGAGTATTGGTAGTGGACATATATACCCGAAAATATTGTAAGTAAATTGGCATATAATTAAGAGTATGTTTAGGAATCCCAATCTAGGCATTTGACCAGCCGGTCTGTTTTGATGCATTAGCAAAATATCCAGCTTACAGCTATACATCATTTGTGGGTGTGAGAGGACCTTTTGAATTTTAATGAGATGTCTTATAGACAATACAAGGACCTAAAGTGCAGCGATCATGTAGTCTGGGCACTTTAAGCCAATGATCAGGAAAACGCATTGTTCTGGACCTGATGTAAAGTCTTTAGCACTTCAGGTGGTATAGATTCCAGTGCAGTCTTCTAGATTTGATATGACTACTGTATGTAAGAGTAATATCTTTTGATGCAGGGATATGAGGGGCAAGTGGACCTTTTATAGCCTTAGATGATAATGCAACAATTTTAATACAGTGTTGACTTGTGTACCAAAGGATGGATGCCATTTGACCTCACTATACCACAATAGTGTGCCAAGAAGGTCTCTTCTCAGAGGACTAATTTGGCATATTGAAATTGAAATCTGTGGCGTTTGTTTTAAAATAACAGTCACTTTTCTTGAACCTAACCTTTCCCTCCTGCTGCATAATATTAGTGACCGAATAACATAGGCCTGTGACTCCCTAGTTCCTTTCTGAAAATGATGACGTTTGGCGGTCTTGCAGCTACCAAAATGATGTTACACTAGTTTAAACTAACTTGTCAAAACTCATATAGTCTTGAAGTCAAGCCTGAATGAAAAAATATGCCAGAGGCACAGCAGTCTGAGACCAAAAGCCTGGATCCATTTGGAAAAATCGTGAATTTTTGAGGTATTGTCTGAGTTTTAGGGCCCCAAAACAGCCACTCAGTTACTACACACTCAATATACACATTGGGTTTTTAGCCACTTACTGTCACAAGGAAATTAAGAATAGTGGAAGAACACCAATGGAACGAGCGGCAGGCTTTCCTGTCTCATGTAATTTACAAACACAAATACTGGTGAGATACTACTCTAATTTAACTGCATTAGGCTGCTTAATCATGCCCCGTTCAACATTCTCTTTAAGGATTGCCAACGTACTTACTGGATACCACCTTTGTTGCTTGCCATGCTAAAATGTTGAAAACTCTTGTATCAGTGATAAGCAAAAGACCTTCACAATGTGGCAAATTTGTCTCAGTGCAGTGGAATAATAGATAACTTCACTCTTTTTCAAATACGAGGGAGAAGGTGGTCGAAAATCAGTTGCAGTAGTTTACTTAGGCAAGTACTGGTCCACCCGCAGCAGATGAGAATTAGATCATGAATGGGAACATAATTGTTGACCGACTCAGTTTAGGATGATCTGAGAATGCTTATAGTTGTGAGGATGCAGTCTTCATCCTGTTAGAGTTATCTACAACTTTTGGCACCATAGAACAACTGCGACAAGAAAAGCAGTGAGATGTGGAATGGAGGAAACAGCTTTAGCTTTGACAATATTCTTTCGGTTCAATCACTATAAATGCATGGTGGTTCTGGCAATCCCATCTTTTTGGTGCCCTTTGATTTGTCATGTCCTGCTCGGCTCCATTTTCTCTTCCCTTCTGTTTAATATCTGTATAGTGCCATCAGAACATATGCTAGACTACCCTTTCTAAATGTAAGCCAATGATTGTGCTGAAGAGGAAAAACTCACATTGGGCCCTTTCCAATCTGGCCTGGCAGCTATTGACGCCTATATGTGTTTGAACAAACTTAAAATCTATGGAAGAAAAATCGAAAACAGATGTTTTATCTCTTTTATTTATCCTCCAAGACTAGTTTGACATGCTAGGGCTGTCTATTGGCACCTCACCTGAACCTCTCAAATTTGTGATCAAGTCAAAAATACCTATTGGGCTATAGATTAAAGCACGCTCTAAGAGTGTTATTACCGATTTCATGTCCTAGGGAAACTCTTGTACCTGCTTTCCATATTCCAAAAAGCCATCATTATCCTCTTTAGTTACTCAATTCACCCCAAAATTTTTTTATTCACAACGCGGCTTTGTGAGTGGCTGAAGCTTCAAAACACACTTTATATCCCACTGCTCTGTGCTAGTTCCATTGGCTGCTAATTCAAGAAGGAAAAAATCAGAGTATTAGCCCTAACACATACATTTTTCTGTCAGCACCTTCCACGTTTATGACAGACACATGTATGGTTTCCGAGTTGATATACACGAGGTCTGTTCTATAAATGCCCTGCATCTGATTGTCCCGACCTCCAGGAAGGTCTGGATGAGAGGAGGACCTTTCTCTGTGCAAGTTCCTTGGTTATGGAACTTCTTGCCAATAGACGTTCACATGCAGCCCGATCTCCTGAAGTACAGGAGTGTATTAGAACTTTGTTTTTTTTCTTGCTTAATTTGAATAGTACCACCATACCAACCAGTGCCAGGATGCACTGAGGATGACACCACACTTTATAAATCTATTTAACATAATATACCATAGCATCCCACAGTGGCTTGACACTTACACCCAGGTTGCATATATAGTTACTTTTCACTTATTCTTTTATGTTTGTATGCTCCCTCCTTCTTTTGTTCATATGTTACTTATAGCATGCACTGTTATATCCCTAAATGATTTATAAATACCAAACAAGGGTACCCTCTAAACTAAATTTGATTGACTGTATGCTTCATGCTTTGAACTGTTTTAAATTAATTAATTACTGTGTTATTTCCGAAAGCATAAGAGTTTGTTGTGCCAGCAAATCTGTTTTCTCAGTCTAGAAAGTCAGTGAAGGTTCAGAGAGCTGACGGGTGGGGTCAAGGAGCTGAGCCATGCAGCTGTGTACTTGAAAAACTGGAAACAAAAGTGAGTGCGGGATATTTTATTTAAATCCGGAAGATGATAGTTTAGGAAACATATGGACAACCTCCCCTCTTGTGAAATGCATGTGCCCTGCTAACAAATGGCGACTGGATTTATGTTAATAACTTTCAACAGTTAGAAGTGCTTTGCATTTATTTGCAACGACACTAGTCTTAAAAAGTGAATAGCAGAAATTAACACCCTTGTTCATTTTGCGCTTGAAGGGAGGCCATGTTCTAATATCATTAGACATTAGCACTCCCAGATGCACGCCCTTCGTTCTCAGTATTTGCCTTAACATCTGTGTGTTGACGACTGAGTTTTAACTGTAATAAAGGGAATATGTTTGGCTAAGAGCTTGCTTTCCCATGCACATTGCGGTAATATTTGATTTTGTTTATTTTCCGCATACACATTCAGTTTTCTTGCCAGATGATACTCAGTTGTGTTTTCTTCACTACCTTTATCCAACATTACTGGTAACCTGCCGTATAGCATAAGCACAGCTGCATGTGATTGGTAAAGCAGAATGCATGGCAATTTCCTTTAATTCTAGTTCTCAACGTTTCAGTCTATCATTATTTTCTAGATATTTCAGACCTGCCAACGTCTAAAAATACATTTCACTGTGTGTAAGGGGGCCTTGGAGGGGCGGGTCTTAGTGCTGAGCACAGCCTGAGGCACTTTGACCCATCCCCCACCCATCCACAAAAAGAAAAGCATCTAAGCCTGTTGCCGATGTCCTGGAGAGTTTCACACACCATAATGGACATTGGCTGGAGACATGAGCTGGAAACCCCCTCTGGGAATGGGTTTCCAGCTCATCCTTTAT
This sequence comes from Calotriton arnoldi, assembly GCA_963921515.1. NCBI lineage: Eukaryota > Metazoa > Chordata > Amphibia > Caudata > Salamandridae > Calotriton > Calotriton arnoldi. The sequence continues at coordinate 32,937 of CAWUFW010024568.1, read as the reverse complement.
GCTACTGTGTAATATTTGCTCTTCACTGGAAGACCACGTGAAGGGGGCTGACATTGTATGACACACAGTGGCACCATGTGAGTTAGGAGGTCTAGTATTTGCAAGTGATGTTATTTTCAGTATACTCTCTACGTTTATTCGGTTCTGTAAAAAGACCAGCGGCTATTTATATTTTGGCACAAGACCTGACAACCTCCATTCGTCTGGCGGAGGACCACCCACCATACTTAGAAATCCCAGAATGCATGGCAGGGGCCTCTGTGTCAAAAGTGCATCCACCAGTATAGCAGATGCACTTTTCTCACTGCTAATGCCAAGCTGGCCGACATTGACCCCCCACTTAGCATTTGTTTTCCTTTATCTGAAATCTAGCCCCAAAATGGAGTTTGGTTCTGAAAAAGAAAACTCACTGGCCCAGTTGTGATGGGAATTTTGTCCCTGTGCATGGGGCCTATAGTAAGTTTTCGCTACCCGGGTGTAAGTCAGAATGAGGAAGGGAAATTGGTGGTGGATGAAGCACCCTAAATTGGGAGGGGTGATAATCACTGGACATGGCAGCCCAGTGGTAGACAAGCACTTCAGGGCAAAGTTTTCCAACCAGGGAGCAGCATCGCCCCCCTCGCCCCCCCCCCACCCCCTCCCTTAGAGCCAGCTGAGGTAGGGAAAAATAAAATGATAATAAAACCATTTTATTATTATTTTCTTTTTCTTATCGTGCTTGAGCCAGCAAGCCAAGTCTGGGCGGGGCGGGGCCATGAAGAGAGCGGGGGAGGAGTAGTGCACACTGTAAGGGGACATGATGGTTTGGCTGGCTGTCTAAGCCCGGCTAAACCGTCACGCGCACTTTGATCTCTCTCCATCCGAGCTGTGCTCCACAGCCAGCTGGAGAAGAGGCACAGGCTCCTAGGACCTTAGCGAGTGTAAAACCAGCCTTCTCAGGCCAATTACGGTGCTGCCCTCATGCTGTATTGCCCTGAGGGTAGCGCCGTGATTGGTGTATAGGAGCCTGGCAGTGTGCACCATGGGGAATCGGAGTCTGACCGGAACAGAAAAATCCCGAGACTGCGGCCGGCATTGACGTGTTTTATATATATTTTTTGTTATTTAAACCCTACCCCAACTGCTACCTACCACCCAATAAGAAGAGCAGCTGCTATGCTGATTTTACCTGCAATTCTTTTATAGGTTAAGAAACGGTCATTTTACTGGTGCCACCTGGATAATGTAGGTGCTTACCCTGCTTTTGTGCCCTACCACACTCAAGCAGACATCCTGCTAGTATTTTGTTCTGTACAGTGATTGTTGGTATGTTCACTGGCACAGGGCATTAGCTCCAAGCACGGCATTTGAAACTTTTGATAATTTTCCTGGGACTAGATTTAGGACGAATAATATTTGCGTTTGTGCACAATGTGTCCGAACAACACCAATGACATTCATTCAGTGTTTCTGTCAGGTAGACAAATGTGTGATGGGCACACTAGTGAATATTTTACTTCAGATAAATCATTTCACAAGGTCTATAGTGGTGATTGAAGTGATTTTTTTAATTTAATGAACTATTCATCTGAACTGTTCCTCAAACCCGTTGCTCTTTCAGCTAATTGTTTTAGAGAAATGTGCTTTTACAATACAATATATGCCCTCAGTTGTCAAAAAGTTTAGGGATTATCTTAATTTTTACTCTTTTCAAAAGTGGTCTTGCTTTGCTGCATTTCACTAGGGGTCAGTTCACAAGCTTATGATTTCAATAAACTCTTGCAGTTTTAATTTTTACTCCAAGCATTCATCTGCAGCCCTTAATTTATCAGCGCAAACGCATCAAGGCCACCGGGCCAAGCTTAGTAAAGTTGCATGCAGAAATTATTTTCCAGCCCACTACAAATGCAATAGAATAAAGCTAATCGTCTCGTGAACCTCTGGAGGCTAACACATTTATATGGTAGCATTATTTATTTTAATTAGATTATTGTGATCCGTGACAATCACCTCTTTCCACTTTTCTTTCGATGTCTCTCCTACCTGTTCCCAGCAGCACTCATCTTTTTTTTTTACCTGAATGACGGCTCTTTGGAATTTCCAATATCTTGTGTCATTCCCGTGGACTAACACTAGAATTAAGTTATTTTTCCAAGTTTACAAATCTTTTTGAAGCCATCAGGACAAATTGAAGTGATGCTTCGCTGGCTGTCCTAAAAGATCCATATTTAAAGGAGCAGATTAGGCTTTATAAACTCCACTGGCCTGGGTGTGGGACTGCTTCTACTCCTTCAGACTAATACCAGGCTTTATTTCATTTTGCAGTGTGATAAATCACTGTCCAACCATAACACAAATTCAATAACCAACATCTTAGCAATAGTATTTCTTACAGTGGTAGAGACAAACACAATGCGTCTCATTCTGAGTTGGTCAGTTTATTATCCTACTAAAATTGCGTGGGGGAAATACTATTATGACATATGGCCATTGCAATCCTGGGTGATTTTACAGGAACACTAATATTTCCTATTTTGGACAGGGCTACAGAATGAGATTATTGTTCTTCTGTTTGGTAAAAACGCACAGTGTCCTACATTGTGACATATCTTTCACACACAAATTCCTCCTGGTAACACTGGCAGAAATTGGTGTGAGAAAATTTAGTGGATCCAATTTGCACTAAACTAGAAATCTGAAATTTAGTGCAGATATTCTTTGTACCTTATTTCACATTTGCCTAGCAACGGAGAATAACACTATAAATTGCTAAGATGCACTAATATGAAGAATAAGAGAGAGTTGCCCTTTCAACCCAATACACAGGTATCATAACACCACTTTGTCACCCTACAGTGCGCAAGATTCTCAATGCATTTGCCACCATGGAGGTAAAACATCTCTACAATCTGTGCCAGTTTAGTTCCAAATGTAACCTTGAGATGGAGTTTAAATGAATCAAACAATATGGTGACTTCTCTGAGATAGCAAGATTGAGCTTGTCCGAAATCAGTGTGTTATGTTAAAGGAAAGGAGCCTTAGTTTTCATTTGAGTTTTTATTAAGGATTCTGTATCGATATACTGTGCAGATGAATCTTCAACCTGCACACAAACAATTGTTGTACTTTCAGTGATAGTTATGGCAACTTGAAAAATCAAACACCTACTCCTAAAATCCAGATCAAACACAGCTGAGCCTGTTAGGCAGACATCTGCCACTGCAATAAAATGAGGAAAACAAAGCAAACAAGATAGTTTTCTCTACATGCCCGTCCGCTGGAGACAGAAGCCAGATTAAAGCTATCTTACCCACTGGGAAATTTCATAGGTCTAGACAGTTAATTTGCATTAGCATGGTAACTGTCAATTCTGCACCTCTCTAGAGATCCCAAAGATCCTCTTCATGACTGTAATCGCACCTCTAAACACACTAAGTGGGGACTCAGTTTCGTATCCAAGAACTGCACCACTGAGGAGCACAAATCCTTCCTGTCCACTAATGCACACTGTACGCAACACATACCACAGGGGCCTTACAGGCTATGCAGCTGATTTGCAATCTGTCTTATCTCGTAGAGTAACAAACATAAAATAATTTGGAATACCGTGCCCGTCTTGTGTGGTGTAAAGGTGTGCTTGTGGCTTCTCACTCGTAGGCCACTCCAATATCAGCAGTTGGAACTGATCACTTCTTCAGATGCTGTACTGCATTAAATATTACTGTGCTACCTTTCTAAAATATGGGCAGTTCACTCAGCATGATTAACTGTATCCCAGAAGCAAGCCCTCCATTACCAGCATTCTTTAATAGACGCTACCGGCTAGTTTTATCTAGTTAAAACGTGTTAATCGGGAAACTCAAAGTGGGAGAAATGAACAACCACTTACCTTTGGTTTGCGTGGTGAACGCACATCAATATGCATTCTCAAAATGAGTGTCACCCACAATGGTGCTATTTAAATACCTCCCCAATGGTAGATTACAATAATGTAATAAAGATCACATAGCTCTTCGTCTACACCACTTCATCATTCTATGGGGAAAGAAGTGGGCACCATTTTAAGCTCAAAAAAGGACTCTCAAAGATTTTTACACTCCTAGCCTGGTAACTGCTACATTTATTTTTCTTGATGTTGTCACAATAGGATGACTCATGACCAAAATGATCTATGGGTCATTCGCATATTAAAGAAAAATATATAAGCAAGGGGATGTGTCTTTTATATTGGTAGTATGCAATACATATATGGACATATATCCTTTATTATTATGTAAACTTGAAGCTATATTCTAGATACAGTGTGATACTCACTACAGATGTTTCCCTACATTTTTCAGAGACAATGACATTTACCGGTTCCCGGGCGAGGAGTGTAAAAATCATTGAGAGTCATTTTTCGAGCTTAAGATGGCGCACGATCATCCCGTATGGAATGATGAGGTGGTCTAGTGGTTGAGAGATGTGATCTTTATCACTTGATCGTAATCTACCAATGGGGCGGTATTTAAATAGCACCATTGTGAGTGGGACAAATTTTTAAGAACACATATTGACGTCTGTGAGTTTACTGATTAACAGGTTTTTACTAGATAAAACTAGCCAGAAGCATCTATTAAAGAATGCCAGTAATGGGGGGCTTGTTTCTGGGATAAAGTTAATCATGCTGAGTAAACTGACTGTATTTTAGAAATATAGCATGGTAATGTTTAATGCAGTAGAGCGTCTGAAGGGGCGGTCAGTTCCAACTGCTGATATTGGAGAGGCCTACAAGTGAGACGCCACGGGCACATCTTTACACCACACGAGACGGGCAAGGTATTCTACATTGTTTTATGTGTTTTACTCTGCATGCAACATAGTGGACGCATGTGCCCTTGCCGCGAATCAGGAATACTACAGTTTCTGATTAGCATGACGCGACAGGTGGAAATTATATATACGGGCGTCTGCTGTTCAATCCCCCTAACATATTTATGAGGTGAATGTTGAAGGGAGCGGGCTCTTCAACTATTCACTTTAGCAGGGTTAAGCTTTGACCACACTGTTGGAAATGGCCCTTTTTGCAGGGTTATCCCCAGACTTTTTGCTTCTTCCTCCTATATTTTCCTGACCTGTTTTTGTTGGTTTTAGGATTCTGGGCAATTTACCACTGTTTACCACTGCTGATCAGTGCTAAAGTGCATATGCGCTCATTGTTAATTGTTTTTATGGATTGATGTTTCCATGGTTGGCCTATTTGATTTACTGGTAAGCTCCTAGTAAAGTTCACTGAGTGTGCCAGGGCCTGTAAATCAAATGCTACTAGTGGGTCTGCAGCACTGATTGTGCCACCCACATGAGTAGGCCGGAAAAGGTATCTCAGACCTGCCACTCCAGGGTCTGCGCGCAGTTTGTAACTGCCATGTCGACCTGGCAAGTGTACCCACTTGCATGGCCCTAATCTTCCCTTTTCTTACATATGTCACCCCTAAGGTAGGCCCAAGCTACCCCTGTGGGCAGGGTGCTGTGTATGTCAAATGTAGGACATGTACTGGTGTGTGTGGCATGTCTTGGTAGAGAATTACAGTGCATCCCATTTTTCACTTTAGAAAGGCTATTTGTCCCATAGGATAGAATGGGAGTTTTACTTATAACATCTTATAAGCATAACGTCCCATTGGGACAAGATATGGAAATGGAGTTTAGTATGCCTGGACTCAGAATGTAAAAATGCATCTTTTAGTAAAGATGATTTTTATGTTATGTTTGTGAAAATACCACTTTTAAAAGTAGGTATTTTCTTGCTTAGCCATCCTACGTGCCTCTGCTGTGTTTGTGGATTGACTGTCTGGCTTTGGAGTTACAGGGGCTGACGAGGTGCATTCTCTCAGACAGCCACCGGGGGGTGGGGGGGTTGATGTGGGTCCTGCCTTTCCTGAATGGGTCAGGGCTGGGCTGAATAGACCTGGGCTGCCTTCAGAGTAGTGGGAGGAGTTTTCCCAAGCACCTGAACAGGCCTGGTCTGCATTTAGAGGGGGGAAGAAGATTTCCCTTGCACCTGATTAGACCCTGTCTGCCTTGGACAATGCTGTCTCCACCTCCTCCTGGGAAGCTGGGCCAGATAGGACAGAACTGGTTTGGACTAAGCACAGACACACTCTGCCTGAGAGAACAAAGGGATTTTGAGTATAAATATTGGGGCCCAGACCCCAGAACTTTAGAACTCGCTGGAATCAATGAACCTGCCAAGAAGAAGAGCTGGAAGAGCTGACAGGAGGAGTACTGCCCCTTTGCTCTGTTGTTGCTTTGTTGGGTTGGCCTGCAGTTGCTGCTTCTGCCTTGGGCAGTGAAAGGACTTGACTGAACTTTCTTTACTCGTGCTGAGTATCTCCAAGGGCTTGAAGTAGAGCTTGCCTCCTGTTCTGAAGTTTCAGGGACTGCAAAGACTTCACCAACCTCTGGGTACCGCTCCTGGAACCGCTGTTTCAGTTGCCACAGAGAAGGGAAACACAACCGACTCCGTCGCTGGCTCTGTGTCCTGACGACACCACAGAAGGCACCGTCTGCATCTCGCACCGCAAACCGGGTCTCGCCGATGACCGACGGCGCTGCCACCGAGCCGCTGCTTGCACCGTGACCTGTGCACACCGCAACGCCTCGGTTCACTTTGCCATCCTGGTCTCACCCACGCCGTCGCTGCTGCTGACTTCGACACCCATGATCGCATCGTGGCTGGGGGCACCGCTCGTAAGTTTCATGACGCAGCGCCTCGTCCCACACAGCAGTCTGGGCCGACCAATGCCAGTTCCCGCTAACCGGCTCTATCGCTTGCATCGCAACCTGCCAGCACCGGCATCGAGCACCACCTCGCCCTGCACCATAAGCCTTGGTCTCACCAACGCCGTCTGGACGATCGTCACCGAGCCTCTGCCTGCACCTCATCGTGAGGGTACCGCACCGCTTCCATTTTGCAACGCGACGGTTGCCACGACTGGCTCGCATCAACATGCCAGCCGCCACGAGAAAGGTACTGTTCACGAGTCTGTCCATGCTTTCGCTGGCCCGTACCGACGCGGTCAGCTGGAACTGTTAGACTTTGTTGTTTTCCATATTGCAGTAGCCCCAGATGGAGCTACTGACTCGTAGGAACTGTGTTTTTGAGATATTTCTGCAATTTTAAGGATATCTTGCAAAGTATATATTTTTAAGTACTGTGTGTTGGATTCTTATCGTTTTGGTCTTGATTTGGATATATAAAAATATTGGATATTTTTCTAAACTGGTGTGGTGTCCTTTTGTAGTGTTCTCACTGTATTACTGTTGGTTATGTGCAAATGCTTTACACACTGCCTCTGAAATAAGCCTGACTGCTCGTGCCAAGCTACCAAGGGGGTGAGCAGAGGTTATTTTAGGAGTGTAACTCCCTTATCCTGATTAGGAAGAAGGGCCCCCTACTTGGACAAAGATACCTACCTCTGCCAACTAGAGACCCCCATTTCTAACACACGCTAACCTCTAGAAGGATTTATGATGCAATAATAAAACGAGTAATGAGGTTTTTGATCAGGCTTTTTAAACTTTAGTGCAACACGGTGACCAACAAACAAAGCTGAGCTAATAGAATAGCAGCCAATTAAGGAAGGGGTACTTAGGACTTATTCTTTTTAGTGCTTTTATGCAATAAATGAGCACTGCTGATGGAATACAACAGCTGTTAGATGGAAAGGGTGACACCATTACCAGTATGATAATGAGTCATACAGACCTCCTAAGGATGCATAATAGGATCTTTTGGATTCCCATTATAAAAATAAAATATATATATATATATATATTTGGGATTAGCTCTAACTGTGATTTAGAACAACTCAAATGATAAGAGCAAATGTTGAGATTTTTAACAATATAAAAACGTTATCATTACTTTACAGGAGTCAAGCCGCTTTATATTTTTGTTTGAACAGAGTGGTGGATATCCATGCGCTAAGGAGGATTAACTTCCCTTATGTGAATTCTTAATCTGGATAAGGTCTCGTTGATTGATCACACATTGAAGTGACATCATTCACGTAACAGAGAGCCATTGAGCTAGCTTTTTGCAATATAGTAGCTTAATATAGGGATTGAGAGACACACTTTCCTATTTTTGTTGTTCTGTCTCCTTAGAGTGTCTCTTTGGATTATGGTCTGGCCTCTGACAGACTTGAGCTTTAAAGACAAGTCGCCCTTCTGGGACGCTAATACTAATGTATAGGTCCCTTTAAGGAACTTCAAATAGTATACCTATTGGTGAGTGGGTGACACTCTTATGATTGATGATGTGATTGGAGTTTGAGGACCTTAGTGTCAAAAAAGTGTGCTAAAACAGAAGATGTGAGTGAGTAGTTAATTGATATATAATGTTGACATGGTAGAATAAGAATTATGCATGCCACGTGCACCGGAGATAAAAGTAATGTCTGTTTTGTGTCTTATGGGAATGGAGAAATGTTTATCTGAGACAGTACCACTACAGTATGGGATGCTCTGGGGCTTGTTGTTTTGTCATCTGTAAGTAGAATTGCTGATAGTTTTACATTTGTGTAACCGTGACATGAATTTTGTAATATTTGCATCGTGTTTTCTTATACAGATGTTATACATTTTATCTTATGTGTGTGGGAGAATATATGTTTTGTGCTGAAGAAGGGGGCAATAATCTGTGAAGTCCACTGAAATGCGTTGACATATTTGATGCACTGAATGTGTCTAATATCTTGATACAATAGATGGTGATTTTGCGTTACATCACGTATCATGTATAATGATCAAACGGATCGGTACTATTGAAACAGACAACTGTTTGCCGTCTTATTTGTCTCCCCTCTTTTATTTGAATTTGAATGCATTTATTTTTTGCTCCGAAGTGTGGATTTTTTTTATTGTGCAATACTGTTTTTAATCTGCATGATGGTGATATGATCACTATATTATTGATGACACATATATTGTAACAATTTGCAACTGAAAAAGGTGTCCGTGAACCCGCCATGTTGTGCTACTGGTCCTGCTTAAAAGAGTGATGGAGTGACATTTGGCTGAAGGGTGTTTTGTAAAAGTGTGCAGAGTATAGTTATGTGATACGGTGACTTCCCAAGGGGAGATTTGATTTTACTGTTTAATACGGTGCTCCATCCCCTTATTGTGAGGGGCCCGCTCTCTTATTTTACAGACTTTAAAATGATCAACAGTGTTAATATTCTGTTGATCCCTCTTCATAGCGATTCATGTACCTTACTCAGAACATTTGTTTATACACGTGCAAAATAATCTAATTAAGAATTCATCCTGCACAAGATAACAATTGGTATAATACAACAACCGCAAGCCTTAGAAGAGTTCAGATACATATTTTAGTTTGCATCAACATGGCTTTTTTTAATACTTCTCAACATTTCATTGGTGCTCAATGTCAATTCTTAGAAAGCAACAGGTCTTGGCAAGGCAGACAGGAGATTTGTGTAACGAGATCCTGATTGCAGCAACATTGTATCGCAACTGCTTAGCAGAGACACTGATACACGAGTGAAGTTACACCTGATGATCCTAAACAACTGCAGCCCTGATAGGAGCTGCAAGAGTTCATGACCTGCTGAAAATTCTTATTCACTGTCAGCATGCTGTCGCATAGCTGGTTCTCTATGTGCACAGGCACAGCCTAGACAGTGCCGACACTCTTACACTCTGTGATGACCACCAGTCTTTCCTTTGCAAAAGGAACTTAGTGCAAGTGATTCCACTAACTCTACCCATCCTAAGCGGTACACAGTGTCTCCAGCCCCAGTTTCTGACAGGTAGGCAAGACACAAACCCTATCAAATAGGAGGCCTCAAAAGTTTCTTCCTCCTTGGTAACCATCTTCCTTCCTGCCTAAAGTGTTATGAAAATCCATTCCTTATTCAAATTTTATGGACTTTCTGAAATTTCCTTTTTAATTTATGCATTCCCACATGCTCCCTATTTTGTCTGGTTAGGACCCAATACCATGTGTGAACTTTTCCGTCAAGCTATTTGGGAGCAGTAAGCTTGGACTCCATTAAATGCCAGAGCAACTGAGAAAAACAGTAGCTCAGGATGTGCTGCTTTATCATTAAATTATTGTAACTGTGAGAAATAGTATTACTGCCTCCAACTAGCCATTTATTGCTTTTACTGAGACATCTGCTTATTTTCACATAGGCTAGTGAGATTGTGTAGTACTGTTCCCAATTTTGCCTAAAAAGTTTTTAAGGGTCAGCACAAATCTTGTTAACAGAACCCCTTTTATGTGTTTAAATTGTGACATCACACATGTTGTAAAGTGAGTGTGCCATCACTCCTCAATGTTATTACCCTCAACAGAATTATTGCACCCCGTTGATTCCTACTTTACCTGGGGCACAAAAGAAAATGACTCAAAGGCCTTTAAGCAACTGTTGATATCATCAGCAATGATGTAACTGGGTGAAACATGTTTTGGAAAATAGGATTTATTTCTTCCCAGACCTTCAGGTACATTTACCCTTGTATCACTATCATGTTGAACACTTGGCATTGCGCTCAGACTTTAAGAACCAATCTCTTTGTGAGCCAGGTGCTGTGTTTAGATTCCTCCAACTTCAAAGCTACTGTCCCTTCATCCATGGCCAAATCTGCAGTTTTTTTTGCTCTGTAACAAGCCAGTCGAAGGTTAAATTCCCTCTTAACCTTCCTGTCTACATCTCTATTCCTTTTCTTTAACTCACTTGGATTAAGACCAATGGAGGATGTTCTACAAATGACTCCGGAGGCTCTACTGTGAATCTTGGGAGAAACCGAGAGATATCTTAGGCCATCTGCAGAGTCTTAATCCATGGGAAGTTATCTGGCTCTCCTTGCTTTAACCCAAGCCCAAGGTCTTTCTGAAGCTGTGCTGTTTTTGATTTTGCGTTACAGACTTTTTGAGAGAGAATGCATGTTGTATACATGTTAACCACTGGGCCAAAAGTAATACAGTTAATAAATAAAGAACTAAAAAGTCCCAAATACAGTTAGTTCAAAGATTAAAATCTCATAACAACGTCCGAATACGAAGAACACCAATGTGGAGGTTAAACGTTAATAAGACATAAATGACACATTGGGAAAGCACTCAGAAATGTATTAAATCAGGAAAAATATGACTGACATACTTGCTGTTGATTAGGGCCTAGGCACATCATGGGACTGACTCACAGTTGAATGTGGTCTAATATAAGTTGGTTTTTAGTGTTGCTGAAATATTTTGCTTTCTGTTTTAGATACATGAAGGATATCTGCCTTTGCTGCAGGGTCACCCTGGATTTTTCACCTTTTGCTGGACTGATATGATTGCTAGCTCTAGAACTCTATACCATTTACCTCTGCTAACCAGTAGTAAAGAACCTGTTATCTTCCTTTAACCAGCTTATTCTTGGTTGACACATTTAACTTGCTTGTAAATCTGTATTATGTGGTGTGAAAAGTGCACTCAGGGCATGGAAGTTAAATGCCACTTGTGGATTGCAGCACCTTTGTGCCATCCACTACAGTGGCAGAACAAAGATATTTTCAGGCCTACCCTGTGTAGCCTGACTGCTGCAGTGTAGACACTGCAGCGCAACCTGCTAAAATAACTCTTTTGACAGGTTAAAATCACTCTTTCTCAAATAATTGTAAGTCACCCATATGTGAGCCTTGTATCCCACAAGGTAGGAAGCATGGTATTTAAATATGGGCACAGATTAAAAATACTAATACTGCTAACTTGAGGAAAAGGATCAGCTAGAAAATATTAAGAAAAAGTAACTTTTAGGAAGTTACCTTTTCCCTCCCTGAAGTTCCTGGGGGCTAACTTGCATTTGGTCTCCAGCTTCTCTCTTCCTCCTGTGTTTAGCCTTGAATAAGTGTGAACGAGGTGTGGAATCCCTTCCAGAAGCAAACAGACTTACCTGAATGGGCAGAGATGACTTCCCTGAGCTCCACAGAATATTCCGTGATACCACACTTTCAAATCCCTCTTGACAGGTCAGCTGTGCCACATGCAATACCTGGGGTATATTTAAAGTGCCTTTTTTTTCGTGGGGTTTTATATAGCTTGAACTTGACCCAAAGGTATCAGAGAGCTTTACATGAGCACCAGTTGCATTACAGATGGACACATTCATTTTTGTTGGGCACAGGGAGATTAAGTGATTTGCCCAGAATCACAGGATGTTGAGCGTCCCTGCCGAGACTCGAACCCGGTTCCCCAGCTTCGAGGGCGACGGCTCTAGCCATAAGGCTGCATCCTCTCCCCTACCTGGGTTATATTTAAAAGGGAGAGAACTGGATGCCAAGACAATTCTTGTGGGTCCCCTGCTCGGTTGCTGAAGGGCTTTGCTTTTGTCCTGCCAGACCTCTGTCTTTGGGTTTGTTGTGGGTTCAGTGCCTGTCTCAAAATGGGTTTTAGTGTTAGATGTGGGAGGACACTGGTGATTTTCCTGTGACACTCCCACTCATCCCCCCATCCCTCAGAACCAAGTTTAGTGTGGCCAAAGACTTTAGCCATCTTGAAAATGCCCTAACACATGTCATTTTGGGCCTGTTTGCAGTTAGGCAAACAGGAACTACTGAAAAAGTGGGTAGGGGTGGCAGAGGAACTTTTAAGGCAATGGTTAGGGGATGCCCAGGAGTCTCCACCACTAAAAGCTAGTGCCGGGCATGAATGTGACACTTACAGGCACCCACTTTAGAAAACATTTTGGATCTGTGGAAATTAGAAGAGAACTGCATCCTGCTTTCTGTAACCTGAGAGGAGCCCTGAAGGCCTGGACAAGCTCTCTCTTGTACTCAGAGCAAAGAAGTGAACTTCAAAGGTCAGTTGGCTGACTTGTGTGGCTACAGGGAGACAACAAGCTGAACGAGACCTTTTCCTGGAAGTACCTAGCTGACCACTGGCAACCGGACCTAGACTGGACCCTGCTGCTGTCCACTGCATAACACCATCTGAATCTCTAAGTGCTTCTCCTGAGGTTCTGGGGGGCTTTAGAAGTGTACTCTTGTGATTGATTGGGACTTCATCTTTTAAGTCCAAAAGTAAAAATTTTCATCAGGACGAACTTGATTGGTGTATCTGACCAATAAATTGTTGTGGTTGGCCTGGAATTGTGCCTAGATCCTAGTCTACCTCAACCATAGTTTGATTGCTGCCTAGCTCTGTTGGCACTCTTTCTACTTAAAACATTCAAAATCCATATCTCCGAATCCCCATATTAGATTTTTGTAATTTTGGTATCATTTTGTTAATTACATTTTACTCTGGTTTTCTAATATGGTTTAAGATTTTCATTTTTGGGCATTCTGACATTATTTCTGTTTGGTACTGCATAAATACAGTGCCCTAAATTAAGCTTGTCTGCTCTGTCCCATTGTTACTAGAGGGCTGAGCTCAGCTTAATTTAGTGACTTTGAGGGTTCACCCTGACGAGTTGTGATTATTCCTTTAGATGAGCAGTTACCCATCTCAATTAATAATCCAATTTCATACAATGCATTTCTTGAGGGAAAACATCTCCACGGGGACAAGCCTCAAAGCTCTGCCTTATGAAGTCTCCATAATGTCAGGTACAGTGATTGGGGAATGCCATAGTATTCTGAAAATGTGGGCCAAAAAAGCCTGAGCAGGAAAAATGGCAAAGTTGAGTCTGTCAAGGTCCACTTATGGGATTGGACCTGTGGCTTCCCTCTCATTTTATAGGGTCAGACTTGCACCTACTCTGAAGGCACATATGGTCTCCCAGGAAACCAGTACAGACCAGCTGGGCTCCAGGAGACAATCCATTGTTGCCCCATATATATCAGCTTTGACAAGGCCACCAAAAGGCTGTGTCATTGTATTCCCTAGCACTTTCAACAACATGATAATGAAGCTATATTTGTTGCAGAGATCTATTTGGAACCTTATTTGCAAGGGCATGATCCCAATTTAAATTACACCCTGCCCCCAACTTTTTTTGGGCGGGGTCACTTTGTGGTGGGAGATTGCCACCAGTGGGAGTATCCTCCTTTTACAGTCAGCATTTACAGAAGAGGCCTTTAGCTCCCTCCCATCTGTTGTCATATCTACCTCCTTGTGGCAGCCAGTACCATTTATGTAATATTGACAAAGTATTTCGAACTAAAAGTCTCATTTGTTATGTATTGTAAATCTATGAAGAGCAATTGATTTAATAAGTTGAAAGAGCAAATTTCTTTAGACCACCGGTGTAGTTCTTTCACAGAATTGTGTGGCTCCTTTGGACCACTTACAATATGGATTTGTTAACTGAAACAAATGCTGCTAAATATTCATAAAAGTCAAGTATTTAGCATTTGCTTTGCTTAGTCAGACATCAAGTAAAATACTACTAACCTGTTATTTGTTAGTACTGCACAGTGTAAGCATATATCATAGTCTAGCCAATTTTACACAAAACTATTCATTTGAGGTGTAGTGTTTAGCACCAAAACAATCCACCTTTCACAACCACTTCACCATTATTTGCTTTAGAGAACACTGTGTGTACTGATTGTAGAAACCTCTTGGATACAAGTTTAACATCAAATGGTGGTTAGCATGAATGGCGTTTTAACTCAGAATCGGCAGAATGGTTTCTGTTTTAGAAGAGCATTGGGTCTCTGTTCTCGTGATTAGTTGTAAGGTGGTGGACCCAGCCCTTTCTGCAGGGTCACCCTCAAATGTTTTGGCTTCACTATTCCTATTTTCTGAACCTGTTTTTGTTTGCTTTAGGACAATTTGCCACTGCTAACCAGTGCTAAAGTGCTTGTGCTCTTTCCTGTAAACATGGTAAAATTGGCTTAGACCCAATTGGCACTTTTAATTTACTTGTAAGTCCCTAGTAAAGTGGTACTATATGTACCCAGGGCCTGTAAATTAAAAGCTGCTAGTGGGCCTGCAGCACTGATTGTGCCACCCACTTAAGTAGCCTTTTAAACATGTCTCAGCTGTGCCATCGCAGCCTGTGTGTGCAGTTGTAAACTGCCATTTGGACCTGGCAAAATAAACCTTTTGCCAGGCCTAAACCTCCCTTTTTTAGGTCTCGCCTACGCAGCGCGCATGCGCTGCATAGGCAAAAGACATTTAGCAATCGCTTCGGCTTTTCAGCCAAAAACGTGCACGCGTTCCATTGCCTTCAATGGCAACGAGTGCACGTTATGCATTCACTCGCGGGAGCGAGCGGCGCCATATGGTAGCAATTATCGCTCCTGGCACTGCTCGCTCCCGCAAGTGAAACGCTTTCACTTTTGCCGTCACATTTTTTTACTTTTAGCGCGCGCTCTTGTTTCAGATGCTACTTTTTTCTTTGTTTTTCAGGAGTCTACCAGAGTGCATCTTTTTTATATGTCTCCCTTGTGGATGTCTCCCCTTGTGTTCCTCCCTCCGGCCAAGCCCCTGCCATCTGTTGTGTTGCCCACATCCATCGTCCTTCCATATTGCCCCACAACATGCTCTCCCTCCCTTGCCCAAGTGGTCTCTCGTACACTCTCTCCTTCAGCTATTAGTGTTGCCTTTTGCACATGCTTTGCCCCAATGTTTCCACTCTCCCTCTCCTGTTGTCCGTGTTGCCTCTCGTGCCCTCCTCTGTTGTCCATGTTAAGCCTTGCACCCATTTTGCGGCTCCCGCCCCATCCCCTGTTGTCTGTGTTCCTCTGCCACCCCCCTCCCTCCGTTGACCGTGTTGCTCCTGCCATCCGCCCTACATTTCTGCCCTCCCTCCATGTTGCCTCCCGCCCTCCCTCTAGCAATAAAAACAAAGCGCTAAGATGCAGCAAGCACAGGCCGGTTCAGAGGACTGTATTTCACTGCAGGTCAGGACTTAAGCGCGGTTTCAGGCCTCTGTTTCCACTGCAGGAACTATTTTCAGAAGCAAAACGCCGCGGAGGTTCAGCATAGGATGGTGCGGATGGACACTTGACAGGGAGCCGAGCTTTGACGACACCTTTGCTTCTATGCTGCCTGGCAAAGCGGGCGCTGTCCAGACTCCTCTCTCAGACAGATGTAAGAGGAGCTACATGTCTCCAAACACCCAAATCCAAAGTGCTTAATCAGTTAAAAAAGAAGCTATATATGTTATAAACTACTATCAAGGTGTGAACCCTTCTGTATATCAACTTAAACAAAGGCTGTGTAAAATCCAGTAAACAAACATGCACACGCACATTTCTTGTGTGTTAAATTTGAACCTATCCACGGAATTGTGTGCTCCTTTTAAAATACTAATTAGACAAACGATCGTTTTATCTTGAACGTGATCACTTTTCATTTTGCAAATTATGATTGATGCGCCATTTAATGTTGTTGTTATTCCTTCCAGACAACATACTAGTTCTTCTAATGTTATGAAGAAAAAAATAGCAACATGTGTATTTTAAATAATCTTGACTCTTGCATTGATATATAGTTCAAAGGGGTACAAAGAATCGCACCTACCACAATAAATACATTTTATGTATGCTCCTTTTACTAACTATTACCCTCCTATTTATTTATGCAGAGACATTCACGGAGCCATAATTCTAGTCCGTATATATAGGACACCATTTGAGGTGTGTTCTCTCCTACAGAACCCACAGTTTTATTAGATATCAGGGACATGCAACTGGAATACATTTGTATTTTCTCTGGATCAGTTACGTCCACTTCCAAGACACCAATTATCACCAACTAGATCAAGTAGAAACCGTTTGTCACTGGGTATGGATACATTAAAGGTTTATTGATCTATCTAAGCATAGATGCATCAACCTATGTTTAATGCTTCTTATAACTGTACCGCAGCTGTGGTTTTAAAGACGACAAATTATTGGGAAGGTTCATCTATGATTTTGCTTCCAGAATTCACAAACATTAGACCATTTCTTTACATTACAATTTTTAACTAATGTTAAACCATGAGACACATATTATTTTGCTTACCATGTGACATAAAATATGTGTACTTTATTCCATTATTTTATAAACAAATATTACACGTCACATAATTACACTCTATGCAACATAAATACACTCCACATAATACCACTCAGTGCCACATAGTTACACACCACATAATGACACTCTACTCAATGCAACATAAATACACTCCACATACCACTCAGTACCACATAATTATACGTCACATAATTACACTCTACTCAATGCAACATAAATACACTCCACATAATACCACTCAGTGCCACATAATTACACGCCACATGATTACACTCTACTCAATGCAACATAAATAAACTCCACATAATACCACTCAGTGCCACATAATTATATGCTACATAATTACACTGCACTCAATGCAACAAGCACTCCAAATACCACTCAGTACCACATAATTACACACCACATAATGACACTCTACTGAATGCAACATACTCTCCACATAATACCACTCAGTGCCACATAATTACATGCCACATAATTACACTCTACTCAATGCAACATAAATACACTCCACATAATACCACTCAGTGCCACGTAATAACACGCCACATAATTACACTCTACTCAATGCAACATAAATACACTCCACAAAATACCACTCAGTGCGACATAGTTACATGCCACATAATTACACTCTACTCAATGCAACATAAATACACTCCACATACCACTCAGTACCACATAATTACATGCCACATAATTACACTCTACTCAATGCAACATAAATACACTTCACATAATACCACTCAGTGCCACATAATTACACGCCACATGATTACACTCAACTCAATGCAACATAAATACACTCCACATAATACCACTCAGTGCCACATAATTATATGCTACATAATTACACTGCACTCAATGCAACATACACTCCAAATAATACCACTCAGTGCCACATAATTACACGCCACATAATTACACTCTACTGAATGCAACATACACTCCACATAATACCACTCAGTGCCACATAATTAGATGCCACATAATTACACTATACTCAATGCAACAAAAGTACACTCCACATAATACCACTCAGTGCCATGTAATAACACGCCACATAATTACACTCTACTCAATGCAACATAAATACACTCCACATAATACCACTCAATGTGACATAGTTACACGCCACATAATTACACTCTACTCAATGCAACATGAATACACCCACATACCACTCAGTACCACATAATTACAAGCCACATAATTACACTCTACTCAATGCAACATAAATACACCCCACATAATACCACTCAGTGCCACATAATTACATGCCACATAATTACACTCTACTCAATGCAACATAAATACACTCCATATAATACCACTCAGTGCCACATAATTACACGCCACATATTTACACTCTACTCAATGCAACATAAATACACTCAACATAATACCACTCAGTGCCACATAATAACACACCACATAATTGCACTCTACTCAATGCAACATAAATACACTCTATGCCACATACCACCAATCAACATAAATGCACTCCACACCATGACACAATTTCACTAAGCATAATTTCACTCAACACCACAGTTCCAGGCCACACAATTCACCTCCACACATTTCCAATACACACCACATAATTACACACCAAACAACATATTTCAACTCCACAATCCACAACGTACCTCCAATCCACACCATATAGTGGCACCACCTGAGCACCAAACATCACTCACCAATACCATTTTGCATCAGCGCACCAACTAAGCATCACCTAAACATCACCTAAGCATCACATCAGTCTGCCCTCGGAATCTGGCATCTGTTCATTTTCCCCTAGTGTCCGTCCGCTGCTCGTGTTCTAATTAAATTACTGTTTTCCAACCTCCACTCCCCGTTATTTATGTCCCGCTCCCCCATAACAAACAAAATTATAACAAACAAGCATGAGAACAGGCAGGAAGAAGTTGCCAGCAGTGCAAGTACAAAAAACTAGAAGACATTTTTTATGTTAAAATCTTTTTAATCAGGTTATTCAGTTGTATATAATGTCGTCTTAGTTTGTATAAAGGTAACAAAAATGCTTAACACTTTTTATTATAATTTTTCAACATGATGCACAGCAGCCACAATGCTCTACAAAATAGCCAAAAGTTCTGGCTAAACACATAAGGTCCCAAAGGCGAGACCTATTGGCTATGCCAATGCTTGTAATACATATGTTACCCCCAGCATATGCCCTAAACAGCCCATAGGGCATGGCACATAGTAGTTTTAAGTTTTACATGTCCTGGTAGTAAAAAAACTCACATATTCGTTTTTCACTACTGTGAGGCCTACTAATCCCATATGATAACATTGGGTCACCTTATTACATTTAATAAGTGATAACTTTAGTTTGGGAGTAGGTAGGATTGTCATATGGTGTCTGGGGATTTGTAATTTATAACCCTTTTAATGGTAAAGTTGAATTTTAAGTCACAATTCTGAAAAGGCCACAGTTGGCATTTTCTTGCCCTAACCATTTAGTGCCTGCAACCTGTTTCCTCGGTCACATGATTAGATGGAGTTGGCAGTTGGCCTTTGTGTATTCCTCCCAGACATGAGTGTTTGCAGGATGGACCATCCTGAGTTGATGAGGGGAGTGGAACTGTCACCTATCACATTTGCACTTCAAAGACGCTGCCTTATCTCTCACACAAAGGACTTCACACTAGCCTATTGTGCCTGCAGACAGACTGGGGGATATGGCAGGGAGACAGGAAATAGAAGGCAAAAACCCTAGGCAGTCAAAAAACGGTCACTTACATTATCAACTCATAAAGGACAAAACAGACATGATAATATGAAACCCTAGGTAGTCAAAGAACGATCTTTTGCATAGGCAACTCATAAAGAACAAACAAGCATGATATAGTGAAATCAGTGTGTACAAATAGTAACTATATATTAAAACATATATATTTTATTAGATTTGTTTTTTTTTTAAAAAGGAGTTTTTCCACAGATAATCAAGCAATACATACTTACAAAATAACATAATATCAACAATACATATGAATCATGTAAGACATTAATAGATCAAAAAAAGAAAAGAAAATAGACAAACAACAATGCATTTATATACACATAGGGGCCGATTCCGATCTCGGTCGGAGGCGCACCCAATACTATTCGGTCGGGAAAAAAGCCATGCGAAAGCCAGTTTCCCGACCGATCCGTACAGCACACCGAACGAGCAAGTACGATGCGCACAACAGCAAAAATTCCGGCCGATCCGTACTCACCCAAACCAGGTCCTGTTCTCCGACCGAGGCGAATCCGGAAAAGCCGAATCGAGTCGCACGGAAGGGAAAATGCAGCCCCGTCCGGCCGAACAAGTACGATGCGCTTTCCGTACGCGCCGAACCCGCCGCTACGCACGGCACGTCAAAGCATCCGGGAGAGGCGCACATAAGCTCCGAATCGCGCCACAACACGATCCACGGCTACGAGACGAACACGGCACCGACGAGGACGACGCGAAGCGACGAGGACGAAGCGAAGCGACGAGGACGAAGCCAAGCGACGAGGACGACGCGAAGCAACGAGAAGGACGAACGACACGAACCAACCATGAATCCCTTCGTCCCGATCATACCAATATTCTACATCTACTACCGGAACAGGCACGGACGCGTACGGCGCAGAAGGTAAGTCAGACACCAACCACAAAACACATACAACACGTACACGACACATCACACACATACACTGGGAATCTGAATATACTTACACCAGCAATAGCAGCACCATAGGGGCGGGATGCCCATCACCAATGCCACATATGCACACAGGGGCCTGAATGCGCGCCACCACCCAAACCCAGGGGGGGCTGGATGCCTACCACTACTACCACCCTTAGCCAGGGGGCAGGATGCCCACCACTACTACCACCCTTAGCCAGGGGGCAGGAAGCCTACCACTACTACCACCCTCACCCACGGGGGCAGGATGCCTACCACTACTACCACCCTTAGCCAGGGGGCAGGATGCCCACCACTACTACCACCCTCACCCAGGGGGGCAGGATGCCCACCACTACTACCACCCTCACCCAGGGGGCAGGATGCCCACCACTACTACCACCCTCACCCAGGGGGGCAGGATGCCCACCACTACTACCACCCTTAGCCAGGGTGGCAGGATGCCCACCACTACTACCACCCTTAGCCAGGGGGCAGGATGCCTACCACTACTACCACCCTTAGCCAGGGGGCAGGATGCCCACCACTACTACCCACCCTTAGCCAGGGGGCAGGATGCCTACCACTACTACCACCCTTAGCCAGGGGGCAGGAAGCCCACCACTACTACCACCCTCACCCACGGGGGGCAGGATGCCTACCACTACTACCACCCTTAGCCAGGGGGCAGGATGCCTACCACTACTACCACCCTTAGCCAGGGGGCAGGATGCCCACCACTACTACCACCCTTAGCCAGGGGGCAGGATGCCTACCACTACTACCACCCTTAGCCAGGGGGCAGGATGCCTACCACTACTACCACCCTTAGCCAGGGGGCAGGAAGCCTACCACTACTACCACCCTCACCCACGGGGGGCAGGATGCCTACCACTACTACCACCCTTAGCCAGGGGGCAGGATGCCCACCACTACTACCACCCTCACCCAGGGGGCAGGATGCCCACCACTACTACCACCCTTAGCCAGGGTGGCAGGATGCCCACCACTACTACCACCCTTAGCCAGGGGGCAGGATGCCCACCACTACTACCACCCTTAGCCAGGGGGCAGGATGCCCACCACTACTACCACCCTTAGCCAGGGGGGCAGGATGCCCACCACTACTACCACCCTTAGCCAGGGGGCAGGATGCCCACCACTACTACCACCCTTAGCCAGGGGGGCAGGATGCCCACCACTACTACCACCCTTAGCCAGGGGGCAGGATGCCTACCACTACTACCACCCTTAGCCAGGGGGCAGGATGCCCACCACTACTACCACCCTTAGCCAGGGGGCAGGATGCCCACCACTACTACCACCCTTAGCCAGGGGGCAGGATGCCCACCACTACTACCACCCTTAGCCAGGGGGGCAGGATGCCCACCACTACTACCACCCTTAGCCAGGGGGCAGGATGCCTACCACTACTACCACCCTTAGCCAGGGGGCAGGATGCCCACCACTACTACCACCCTTAGCCAGGGGGGCAGGATGCCTACCACTACTACCACCCTTAGCCAGGGGGCAGGATGCCTACCACTACTACCACCCTTAGCCAGGGGGCAGGATGCCCACCACTACTACCACCCTCAGCCAGGGGGCAGGATGCCTACCACTACTACCACCCTTAGCCAGGGGGCAGGATGCCCACCACTACTACCACCCTCACCCAGGGGGGCAGGATGCCCACCACTACTACCACCCTTAGCCAGGGGGCAGGATGCCCACCACTACTACCACCCTTAGCCAGGGGGCAGGATGCCCACCACTACTACCACCCTTAGCCAGGGGGCTGGATGCCTACCACTACTACCACCCCCACTCATAGGATGGACAATGCATGACACAACAAGCACACCACAACCTAGGGAATGCAAGATGAAGACATCCCCCCACCACCATGACAAGCGTGTGAGCAGGCTGTGTCAAATGCCTACAACACCGAACATGACTTTGAACATACAATGTGACCCCTAGCACATGTGCCACACATATATGTGTGTGGCACCCACAATGCAAGCAGCCCATGACCATTGTGGCAATGGGGCCTAAACCCCCATCATCACAGTGACCACAAGGTAAGTGTGGGGTCCATAGCTGAAGCACATTTTGACCATTGTGGCAATGGGGTCTAAACCCCCATCATCACAGTGACCAAAAGGCAAGTGTGGGGTCCATAGCTGAAGCACATTTTGACCATTGTGGCAATGGGGACTAAACCCCCATCATCACAGTGACCAAAAGGCAAGTGTGGGGTCCATAGCTGAAGCACATTTTGACCATTGTGGCAATGGGGTCTACACCCTCATCATCACAGTGACCAAAAGGTAATTGTTGACAAAGAAAGAGCTGCAACTGCCAAACTGCATGGATCATTCCTGGTCACAGAACCAAAAACTCATCTGTGGCAAAGTAGTGTATGTGTCCCATTGCAACATAAATTGGGGGAGCCAAATACTGCAGTGCAAATGAAACATTCCTTTGGCCATGTGCAGACAAACAACACCCATGGGGGCTGAGACCGTCAACAGTCATCAATGACACAATGACAGAAGTGACCATCAGAATGCAGAACCACATATTTGCACCAATGGGCACACAAATGCAGATACCCTGTGGAGACAGCAGATGTGAGGTGAACAGATACCATACCATGGCAGCAATGGGACACACAAACCATGATCACTGTGCTGACCGATGACCTAGGAGTCCCAGGGACAGCAGGGGAAACACACCAAACAACATACAGCCAATGGCACACCCAAGATATGCCAATGCAGTGGTGCAGATGCACAAACACAAACAGGCAGACCAACACTGTCATCATACACAGCAGGTGAGGGGTGGGGGTGCCAGTGTCCCCAGGCAACAACACAACACATGAGGAGAGCTGAATACCAATCATACAGATGTGCATACACTGCCACACTAAGGTAACTCATGGATCCAAATCCCCTATGTGGGCAAGCAGGCATTGACAGGTGAGAGGGAGCACAAAACACACATGTCACACAGGCACGTAGGAACAACAACTGACACAGCAAGTCACAGACACACCACAGCACCACCCCCAGGGCCCCCACAATGTGGTGACCCTGGGCTGAATAAAAATACCACTGTGATGACAAAGCTAAATGTCGTTCACACTGTGAACCACAGTCAGGTGTCCTGAGCAACAAACTACCATCACACCTACACAAGCACAAATCAATCAGCATGGCCAGTAAGCCAAGGCCAACATGGAGGCAGGGGCCTAGCCGGGCAACAACTCTCATCTGCACACACTCAAGACCACACCCCTCGACCTCCAACAATGTGCAGCAGTGAAGTACACATGCACTGGTGACATTGCACATGCACCCATGACTATTCCAGGGTGGTGGGTGGGAACCAAGGTGTAGAAACACATCACACATGGACACTCAACAAGACTCCTGAATGTCTGACACACTGCACACTACGCTGTACATGGACATGACGGCAATACCACACCGACCAATGGGATCCCAGCCACAGTCACACACCAATGAAGAAGCCAAGGTCACCCACAAAGAACACACATAGACAACAACCAACATTGCAGCCCGGACCCTAAGGAGTGCCAGCAGTCACACACACAACGTGTCACAATCACTGAAAGATAACACAAACTGGAAATCACATGACAGGGGCAAACAACAAGTGCCAAAGGGAAACCTGACTGTGACCCATCTGCGTCTGCACACAAACTCTGCCCTGACAGCAAACACACCTATGGGTGACACCCTGATGACCAGTAATGTGCCATGCACCCACATCACAGAGAACACAGGGAGAAGACTTTGGGGGAACATAGCTCAAGTCAGCAAGCATCACAAACAGGTACAACACTAGGGATCACAGCATGCGCAGATGAATGGAAGTGAACACACAGACATGCACATACAACACACACCTTGGGCGCAGGCAATGTCACACGTGTACACACTGCCATGAGGGGACTCCACTCCTGTGTGAGGAAAGCTGTGCCATATGTTGCCTCAGTAGGGCCCCATCATGTCAGCTGAGCACTTGGTCACACAATCAACAATTAGCACCAAATGAGGGCTCCCATCACATCAGCCTGGTCATGGATGTGCCAACGGAATCATCAGCACAGATCCAACACACTTGTATAGCAATGTTGCACTGACTACACGGATGAGTCCCTCCCCATTGATGCCCAAACCTGCATGTCCACTGGAGATGGCAACACGGTCAGGGAAGTAGACAAATGCAACGATGGCAGGCACAACAGATGTGCAGGGGTGGAAGCCACAGATATGAAATTGCCAATGTAAGTAGGAAACCCATTGCCAAATACTGAACACATGACACCCTCAGATGCTGCTATTGATGACATGGATACACCACATGATAGGACACATTCCCCCTGGACCACATGGGTTCCTGCACAGTAACACTTCATAATCATGAGACCAGATATCACCATCACTGCAGCAAGGGCATGGTTAGCTGCACCAACAACATGTACATCTGAAGCATGAGCACTAGAGAAAAGAAAGTTGCTTTATTCAGCATATGTGTTGTTTGATAACGACGTCCAGAAGAAATTAGAGCAAAGGCCAATGGCCAGTCCATTGTCAAAGTTCAAACAGGGTGACACTGGCAGATGTCACCCTACGCATGCCTGCACAATACCAGGGACAATCCACTAGGAGGGGCAACCGGGGGGCAGGCCAGGCACCGCAGGGACAGGATCAGGGCTCACCAGGGGAGTCAGGGAAGGGGTGGTGGGTGCTGGAGAGCCACTGACAACTGCAGTGGAGGTGTCTGACATGGTGTGTGCCGGCACAACTGGGGGGCATGACTCAGATGTCGTGGGTGCCGGCACAACTGCAGTGGACCCTGCAGATGGGGTGGACAGGTCCGCCACTGCAGTGCCCAAGTCAGACAGGGCGGTAGTGGACTCCACTGCAGTGCCTACCTCCAGGGGAGGAGAATGGGGAACAGGCAAGGTGGGTTGGACAGAGGGGGAGGACACCCTCACCACATCAGTGGCACAGACAAGCGCAGCGGGGGGTGTGGTGCTGGGAGAGCAAGTGGCAGGGGAGAAGGCCGGAGCATCTTGGGGATGGTATATCTGTGGGTGGGGGAACCTGGGGCAGGGTGTGGTGGGGGCACCTGTGCAGTGGGGGCCTGAGGGATGGAGGACGGAGACCTTGTGCCTGAGCTGCAGGGCGGTGGCGGGGTCTTGCTCTTAGCCACTCCGGGGGACTTGCGGGTGGGGGCCTCAGTCCGTCTGCGCCTGGGGAGGGTGTCCGGGGGCGAGGGGCACTCTGCTCCGTGTGGGTGGGCTTCCTCTTCCCCGGGATGCTGGAGCAGCTTCATCGGTGGGGAAGAGGCCGAGGTCACAGAGGAAGAGCTGCTGTGACTTTGGGGTTGCAGGTGAGGCAAGGGAGGGTGCTTTGGAGGGAGAGGGAACTGAGGACTGCGCAGTGCATGTGGATGCGTGTGTGTGTTCCAGGGCCCCATCCCCTGTGAGTCTGGCTTCAGTCCCCTGAATGTGCGTGCGTGTGCGTTTTGTCATTGGCGTGTGTGTCAGTGTGCTGGATGTGTGTGTGCTGGTGTGTGCCTGTGCCAGTGTGTGTGTGCCTGGGATGGGTAAGGTGCTGGGGAGTGTGGATGGAGCAGAGGCAGGAGGGGTGAGGGACCGTTTGAGGAGGGACACTGCTGCCGTCAGGGAGGAGTCCATGGACCTATTGCCCCTCTGTAGGTCAGACATGCCCGATGAGATGCCCTCCATGAACGACACCAGCTGAGTCAACAGCGCGGTGTGCGCATGGAGGACACTCAGCATGGCTGTCTGCCCTACATGGAGCTGGCGAAGGAGGTACACAGACTCCTCACTCAGGGCAGCAGGGGACACAGGGGCAGGGGTGCGGTGCCTGGCCCAAAGGAGACACGCTCCCGGACATGGGAGCCTCCACGGACCTGGGGAATGGGAGCCGATGGGAGGGCGGTGGTGGTGCTGGTGGTGGCGGGGACAGCAACACTAGCTGGGGTGTGGTGGCTGCTGACACCCGCCTCCACAAGGGAGTCATCCTCCGAGTTGCTCTGGTCCTCAGCTGAGGTGGATGCTGCTGAGGACTCCTCGGTGTGGCTCCCTCGCCCTCCGTGCCACTGGGTCCCTCCGACCACTCCTCGGCTGCTGACCCAGTCTGGCTCTCCGGCTCCTCCTGGTCCGTGGAGCTGTCCCCTTCCGTGGCCGTGGATGTATCTGCAAACAATGGGGAAACAGACAGACATCAGTCACCTGCACATAACGCACACACCACTGTGAGCACAGCACATCACAGAGCAAGCCCTGGCATCATTAGTTGTACATTGCTAAAAGTGCACTAATTGAACAGGAGAAGTCAATTGTCAGTCTGATGCCAAGCATGGCACTCACATCCCACATGGCCTTGCACCCATCTGTCTGGTGTCTGTTGGATTGCAACACCCCAGTGTTGACACATGCACCAAGTACACAGTAGTTGGACAGTGCAGAGGACACGGTGTGGACACATCACAGCTCTTGCCACTGAGTCAGTACAGGTTTACGGATGTAAGGGATGCCCAGAGTCAAATAGGAAATGCATGTGATGCATACCAGCGACAGACACCATGATGCACCCATGTCCTGATAGCCAGCGCCACTATGGTGTGCATGTAGCACATGTCACTCCCCTGCAGGATCACCAATCAGTAGACACATGCCATGGCGGAGGCATGACTGCAAAGTCATACATCACTGTCTCAGTGATGTATGACTTTGCAGCCAGACAACAACACTCTGCACTGTGTCACAATAGTAGGTCATGGGGAATGCAAGTCCTGGAGCTGCACAAGTGCACATGTACATCCCCCCACAACACATCCTCTTAACCCTCATCTGTCCAGGTCATACCTATTGGACATATGGGAGACCTGTGACACTACCCTCTGAACCTGAGCCCCTCACACTCTGCTGTGCATGGGGAACAGCTGCCTGAACTTCACATTTACATGCCCCATTCTGCATGGGCAGCTGATCAGACACCTATGTGTCACACAAGTATCGTCTCCTATGGTCACATCTCCAGTGGCATGCTGAGCCCCTACCCAGAAACTCCACAGCAGTCCTGGCGACTAATCCACAGCACACTGACACAGAGGCAGACACCTGAGGGGTCAAATCACTGTGCACAATGTGTCCGCTGATACACGGGAGTGGGAGTACAGAGTGTATTGTATGGCCTGGAGTAGGCATGACTGTCCAGCCCCACATGAATGAGGGATGAGCCCTGGACTGTAGGCAGCTGGCTAAGTATGTGTGACACACGTCATATACATACTCCTGGGGCCCAAACATTGTTCCCACCCGCAGCATGGGTGTGTGCCAGGTACCCCAGCCACATGTGGTGGATCAGCTCAGCAATTGGACCACAGATCAAAGTAACACGCTGAATACATGTCAGAATACAGGCATTGTGTAAGCAATGGACCCACCCATGATGCCCACCACAGAGTCAGGGAAACAGATGCTGTCTCCCACCTTGAGTCAAGCAAACTGCAAGGACACAGTCCTAAGTGACAGAATTCCCTGCATGTAAGGGCCACACCTGGGTATCAGATGAGGAGTGGGCAGTGCACAATAGAGGGACATGGCTCCTGGACAACATGACTGCTGTACTGTGGCAGTTCAACCTGGCCCGAGGAGGGCACATAGCATGTTAGACAGAGTACACAGTGCAGTCTTTGACTCACCCCCTCCTTGCTGCTCTCTGGCCTTCAGCTGCCCATCCAGGTCTGGAAAGACCACCGCCAGGATCCTGAGCATGTGGGGGTCAGGGTCCGTGTTCCGCCCCTCCTGCGAGGAGGCGACAGCTTCAGCTGGACCCGTGCAATCCTCCGGGTCCAGCCCCGAAGGTCCTGCCACCTCTTTTGGCAGTTGCGGATCCGGCGCTTGTAGACCCCCACGGACCGGACAGCCCGGACGATGTCCTTCCATATCTCATGCTTCCGATGGGCAGAAGCCTGTCAGGATGACAAAGTGATAAGGCCTTTACTACACATGCAACATATCCGTGCATGACACAGTTGCATATACATGTCGCAATCACAGGGGCACATGGTGTACCCAGGCAGTGCACGGCTGCCCATGGACAGTTTTCCAGAAGTCACTACATGGTATCATTGCATGGGGAGTAAAACCCTGTTCAGAAGCACTGTCACTGCACCATACCTGTCCAGTGCAAGTCACTACACACTATGGGGGTGACAACTACTCAGTGAGCCTGCTAGCCAGTGGTGTGCTGACTCTCAGCCTTGCTAGTCAGACAAAATGCACATTCAGAAAGGCAGTGCACAGAACACTCACCTGCTCCCCTGGTGTCCCATACAGCTTGCTGTACTGTGGAAGTAGGCTGTCCAGCAGGGCCTGGTTCTCCTCAAGGCTGAAGGCTGGGGCTCTCTCCACAGTACGTGCCATTGCAGGGTCCAGAGGGGCAGAGACAGCAGCAGTGCAGTGGCAGATGTCGCCCTGGAGCATGTAGTGCAGGCAAGTGGGCTCTCAGGGGAACAGGCAGCAATATATATGTGCTGGAGAGGCAGATACTGTCCCTTGTGTCCAAAGTGATAGGTCCAAGTCGTTTGCATCTTCTGAATCTGGCCAATCCATGGAATAGCAGCACCAAAACACGCCCACAGCATCCTTCAAAATTTCAACTTCATGACATACATGATTTTGCAACATTGTTGTGGGTGACCAACTGATTTTCCAGCAACCGACTCGTTCGAAATTCGAAAACGCGTCCGTTGCCAGGCAAGCCCATTGTCAATGGGTGCGCACCGATCGGTCCATTGAGGTACAACGCGCACAGGGGTACAACGCGTACCCGCACACATTGAAAGCAATGGGCCGGCCGGAGGCACCGATCGGTCCATTGCTGTTCAACGCGCACAGGGGTACAACGCTGCACCCGCACACATTGAAAGCAATGGGCCGGCCGGAGGCACCGATCGGTCCATTGCTGTTCAACGCGCACAGGGGTATAACGCTGCATCCGCACACATTGAATGCAATGGGCCGGCCGGAGGCACCGATCGGTCCATTGCTGTTCAACGCGCACAGGGGTACAACGCGTACCCGCACACATTGAATGCAATGGGCCGGCCTGAGGCACCGATCGGTCCATTGCTGTTCAACGCGCACAGGGGTACAACGCTGTACCCGCACACATTGAAAGCAATGGGCCGGCCGGAGGCACCGATCGGTCCATTGCTGTTCAACGCGCACAGGGGTACAACGCGCACCGCGACACATTGAATGCAATGGGCCGGCCGGAGGCACCGATCGGTCCATTGCTGTTCAACGCGCACAGGGGTACTAACGCTGCACTCAAGCACACATTGAAAGCAATGGGCCGGCCGGAGGCACTGATCGGTCCATTGCTGTTCAACGCGCACAGGGGTACAACGCGTACTCGCACACATTGAATGCAATGGGCCGGCCGGAGGCACCGATCGGTCCATTGCTGTTCAACGCGCACAGGGGTACAACGCGCATCCGCGACACATTGAAAGCAATGGGCCGGCCGGAGGCACCGATCGGTCCATTGCTGTTCAACGCGCACAGGGGTATAACGCGCACTCGCACATTGAATGCAATGGGCGGCCGGAGGCACCGATCGGTCCATTGCTGTTCAACGGCACAGGGGTACAACGCTGCACCGCATTACTGAAAGCAATGGGCCGGCCGAGGCACCGGACGGTCCATTGCTGTTCAACGCAGCACAGGGGTACAACGCTGTACTCCGCACATTACTGAATGCAATGGGCCGGGCCGGAGGCACCGATCGGTCCATTGCTGTTCAACGCGCACAGGGGTACAACGCTGCACTCCGACACATTGAAAGCAATGGGCCGGGCCGGAGGCACCGATCGGTCCATTGCTGTTCAACGCGCACAGGGGTACAACGCGTACCCGCACACATTGAAAGCAATGGGCCGGCCGGAGGCACCGATCGGTCCATTGCTGTTCAACGCGCACAGGGGTACAACGCGCACTCGCGACACATTGAATGCAATGGGCCGGCCGGAGGCACCGATCGGTCCATTGCTGTTCAACGCCGCACAGGGGTACAACGCGCACCCGCACACATTGAATGCAATGGGCCGGGCCGGAGGCACCGATCGGTCCATTGCTGTTCAACGCGCACAGGGGTACAACGCGTACCCGCACACATTGAAAGCAATGGGCCGGCCGGAGGCACCGATCGGTCCATTGCTGTTCAACGCGCACAGGGGTACAACGCGCACCCGCACACATTGAAAGCAATGGGCCGGCCGGAGGCACCGATCGGTCCATTGCTGTTCAACGCGCACAGGGGTACAACGCGCACCCGCACACATTGAATGCAATGGGCCGGCCGGAGGCACCGATCGGTCCATTGCTGTTCAACGCGCACAGGGGTACAACGCGTACCCGCACACATTGAATGCAATGGGCCGGCCGGAGGCACCGATCGGTCCATTGCTGTTCAACGCATCACTGTACATGTGACTGGCATATGTCAGCATGCCTGTCTCAGATGGACATATGCCAGCCACAGATAGCTCCCAGGGAGTGAGGGGCACACCTACATCACGACAGCCTGTCCAAACCTTATCATAAGGCATGTAAGGCTGCATTTCCTATTGTGTGTATGTTGGTGTACATGTTGTCCTGTGGGTGTCACCTGTGGGCAGCCACCCCCAGGCTGTGCACGTGTTAATGGGGACAGGATCCTGGGTGTTACGTGTACGTGACCACTGTGATGTGCAACTGTTCATATCTGTGCATGTGTCATGGTCACATTTCACAGTGGTGTTTGTGTATGTCATGTCACATACCCCGTGAGTCCCATGTGGGACGGTATGTTTGAGCCAGGGTGTCCCAGTGGCACAATAGTGATGGCCCTCCACAGTCTTTGTGCATGTAGTGTTTACAATGTCTCTGATTTCATGTGCACAATGGGAGACAGTCTCCACATCCACGTTGTGTGTGCATGGACTCTGATGTTGTGCGTGTGTGTCACAGACGTCCATGGCTCTCCTGCCATGGCAAGTGTGGCCACTACCTGTGGGGGTCATGTTTGTTTTGTTGTGGTGTACACATGATACTCCAGGTGATGCCAGTGTCCATGTGGCATTACAGGGTCCCTGGGAATGTGCCTGTCGTTGAGCTGTGGTGCCTGGGGCACATCTGTCCTCACATGTCACTGGGGGTGACTGTGACACAGCATCATGATATCCAATGGGCCAACCTGGGACAAATTGATGCCACCTGTAGGACCGTGTTGACAGATGTTGGCCATGTATGTACCATACATGTCGTTCCGGTACTGCACACTTCATGTAGTTGTGCCTCATGATGATGTATGTTGGGATCTTGAGTGTGTTCAATGCCGCATATGTGGGGTGACTGACGATCTTGCTTACTTCTCCTCTGCACTGCAGGGCTCCTGCTGTCCATCGGCCATTCCCAGACCTGGCAACGATGGTGGAACGGGACAGCATCCGACGGTACCGCTTCACCAGGCAGCTGATTGAGGATTTTGCAGTGCAGTTGTCCCCACATTTGCAGCCTGGCCGGCCGTATCCTACAGCGCTGACCCCCAAGGTGAAGGTGATGGCAGCCCTACACTTCTTTGCCACCGGTACCTTCCAACATACTGTGGCGTCTGCTGGTGGGATGTCACAGACCATGTTCAGCCGTGTGCTCCGCGATTTCTTGGCGGCAATGTTGCTCTTCCTGAACCGGTACATCTATTTCCCTAGATCATGCGACGACTCACTGACGTGAAGAGTGACTTTTATGCCCTGGGGAGGATGCCGCATGTCATTGGCTCCATTGATGGGACACATGTGGCTTTGGTACCACCACAGGCCCAGGAGCAGGCCTACAGGAACCGCAAGCACTACCACTCGGTCAATGCACTGGTGGTGTGTCTTGCAGACATGACCATCACACACGTGTGTGCCCGTTTCCCTGGTTCAGCACACGATGCCTTTGTGATGAGGAGTAGTCGCATCCCCAGGTTGATGGCACAGATGCAGAACCAGCGTGCCTGGCTTGTCGGTGTGTACTGACTTTGTGCCATTGTGTGTGATCTGATCTGTAGTATTCCGCCCACTTTTCCAAGTCAGCTGATGTGCACTTGTCTGTCCGTAGGTGACTCGGGATACCCCAACATGCCGTGGTTGCTGACACCCCTCAGGAACCCTGTGACACCTGCCCAGATGCGC